>JAJNAB010057339.1:0-10297 GCA_023783335.1 Enoploplastron triloricatum | reverse complement strand
TTTAGCTTTTAACTATAATAAAATATAATTAATTTATTAAAAAATAAATTATTTTTTAAAAAATTTATGTAAATAATTATTATTCAGATTTAAATATTAAGATTTGGCAAAGTATAAATCCAGATTTAAATTATATTATAAAAATAATCAATATTTTTAATTAAAGTATTTGTGTATTTTATATTCTATGAAAATTTTGGAAAAAACACCAAATAAGATTTTAATTTTCTCGTTTTCAAAGGAATATTTTATATTATCATTGAATTTATTTTCCTAATCATAAAAAATTATTATTTTTTCACTAAACTCTATGATATCATTAATATATTTATTTAGTTTTTAATATAATTATTGTAATTAGAACTTTCCCTTAATTTTAAATTATTTGAATAATCAAATATATATACCAAATCTGCTAAATCTCTTCCAAATATTTGATTTTTCTTTAATTTAATTATAATAATTTCAATGCCCCTTCCTTCACACTCACTCCATAAAAAAATAGACTAAAAAATATAAATCCCCAATCCCTAAATTTTAAATTATATCAAATTAATTTTTTATTTTATTAATTGTTTTGGTCTTTCATAGAAATAATCCGGTTGCAACAATTGCTGGTTTATTTCCATTAAATGAAAAAAGGTTAATAAAAATTAATTTTTTAATCAATTTATATTAAACAATGTCAAGTGAAGATAAAGCTAAAAAAGCCAATGATGATATTCCTACTTCATTAAATATAGAAGAAAAAGTCGGAAATACAGGTGTATTACCGTATTTCATGAAATAGAGTGACTATTTTTGGGCCCACTTTATTCCTTTAATCTCTGTTTTTCAAATTTATATAAAAATTATATAAAAATATGAAATTTTGGAAATTTACAATGATTTTAAAGTAAGGGGCACTCTAATTAGTGAAATTATTTTTTTGAAAAGGGAATAGGTGCATTCTCCATTTCGTGAAATACCGTATTTTCTGAAGTTTTTGAACTTTATGATAAAAATATTCTAAAAGGATCTGGAGAAAAGAGAAATTTATTTAAAGACAGTGATACTATAAATCTAAATTCAGATGAAAAAAATAAATTTAAAATAGTAGGAAACCTTCTTCAATTAACATATAATAATGAAATTGTATATGATCCAATTACTATTACTTTTGAAAAAAATGGCAAAAGTAATACTTATAAAATTTATACGAAAAGTTTTTTTAATAAAATATTTGATGAAATGAATTTTAAAAATCCATTATTATTAATTGGTAATAAATATTTAAAATTTGAAAAAGATAAAAATTTTTTGTTTACTAGTTTAGATGATTATAAACTTTTAAAAATAACTGAATTTACTGAAGAAGATTATGAAAATTATTATAATGATATGAATAAAAGCAAATTTAATGTAAATAAAACTTATAAACCTTCAGATTTCTCGAAAAATTTTAAATATTATTTTTCTTCTCCAAAAATATTATGTGAAATGAAATTTGCTATAACAAGACAGCGTAACAAAAAAATTAATGGACTAAAAGATTTTACACAAAAAAAAATAAATTCAATTTTCGGTCCTTATGGAAATGGAAAATCGACAACTTTAATAATTTTATCAAAATCAGAAGATAATGTTTGCTATTTAAATTTAAAAGCTTTATATAAAAATAAAAATAATATAAGCATATGGAAATATGAAATATTTTTATTTGAATTATATAATTTGTTTAAAAACCAAAAAGATATGTTTAAAGAATTAAAAGAAAATATAAAGACTTATGTCCATTTTTGGGATGCTATTAGGACATCTGTTGAATTTTGTATAAAAAAGCAAATAGATTCTATATTTATTCTTGATCAATTTAAAGAAGATATTGATCCAAAATTTATTCATTTTAAAAAAATTAAATTATTAATTAATGATAAAAAAAACAATTTTGTAAAATTAATTGTATCAAGTAGTATAAATAATCTTGATGTGAGAGACTTTATCATAAAAAAATATATTGATAAAGATGTTGATATAGATATAGATAATAAATATTATGATAACAATGATCAAGATAATGATAATAATAAAGATAAGATTAATAATAAAAATAAAGATATTAAAGAAATGGATGAAGAAACTTTTGTAATTGATTATCATTATATTCCAATTTTATTCCAAGTAAATGATATAGAAGGTATGCTAAATCTTTTAACTGATACTCAAAAAAAAATATTTGAATAATATTTTTCTAATATACCTGTATATTTTTATGCTGTATTTGATTCGAGTGATGGTAAAATAAATCAAACTTTAGCCGATATAAAAAATGAAATAATTATGGATATGGAAAGATTTTATAGAAAAAATGCTTTATCTGTAGAGAATATAGCTTTTATTATTCGTAATTATTCTAAACTAGGAATGAATAAAAGTGGTGGAGGAGAGTTAAGCTTGGGTCAAATTAAAAAATTTTTTAAGCTTCTTCCAATTAAATATTTTATTTTTGATGTAAATGATATAGAAGAAATTGAAAATTTATCATTCTATTTCAAGTTAGCAAAAATAAGCTTTTTAGATGTTATACTTAAAATGATTTTTGAATTATTAGAAAATCCTGAACTTCAAATTCCAGAAAGAGCAATAGGTGATTTATTGGAAGTAATGATTGTTGATAATTTTAAAAATAATTCAATTGAAAAATTTGATCAAGTATGTAAAGTAAATTCAATATGGGAAATGAGCGAAGTAAAAGAATTAGATAAAAATAGTGTGCAAAATAATAATATTTTTATAATTCAAGAAAATGATAGTGCTAAAAGCGTTGATTTTGGAATATTATTAAAGGGTGAATCCTTAATATTAGTTCAATGCAAAAAATGCTTAAAACAAGAACCAAAAGATTATATCACTATTCAAAAAATATATAATCATCGATATAAATTATATGATTTATTTAATGATTATTTCGGATGCAAAATTAAAAAAATTAAATTATTTTATATAACAGGAATATTATTTTTGGACAACAAAAAAACTAAATATCATTCCTGGTCTCGAGATAATGTTTCATTAAGTTGTTTAGAAGGTATAACAAAAGAAGAAAAGATACCTTTAGTTTTTTTTGATGTCCAAAATAAAAAATTATATATTCATAATTATAAAGACGAAAAGAAGTTTCAAGATTGTACAATACTTGATGAATATTCTTTAATTTGTAATGAAAATATTTATAGATTTATAGAAATTGAACCAAAAAATACTGAAATAATTAGTTTAATAGATTCTATAAATCCTGAAATCGAAAAACAAAAATTTGATTTAATGAAAAATGCAAAAATTGAAGAAAAATCTAAAACCCAATATGATGAGGATTTCTTTGAAGATTATTTTAAAGATAGAGAACTAGTAATTCAAAAGAAAAAAAAGATTGTTATAGGAGATAATAACATATTTGCTTTAAATAATAATAATCAAAATTTATTAACAACATTTAAAATCAATGATAAGAATTGCTTTTGTTATTATGACCCTGAAAAAAAGAAAATGTTATATAAAGAAATTAAAAAAGGAAAAACTAAAGATTTTGAATTTAAAAACATTGAAGTCTGTTATTTGGAAAAAAAAACAAAAAGAAAAAAAAAATAATATTAAATTATATATAATTTAGGTAAAAATAAATGAATTTATTACCGTAAAAATCAGAGAGACGTTTTTCACCCTGAGGGTTTTTCCCCTTGTCCTATTCTAAATTAATTTTTTTATATAAGAAAGAAAAAATCTTTCATTTTTGGGTCCAAGGGTGAAATCCCCCAGGTTTTTATGGTAATTATTTTAATAAACTATTAATTATAAGACTAAAGCTAACCTCATTAATACCAATGATTATTTAAGTTAAATTAATTTGAACATCAATTTTGAATTTTCAATTTTATAAACTTTTATGGATATTAAAATCATTTTCAGTATTATCCAAAAGTGCATCAACTTTAGTATCATATCTGAAAATTTATTATTTAAAGTAAATTTCCAATTATGTAATTGAAAATAAACTAATTTTAGATTTGTTTGGTCATGATATTTATTATATATTATAACTCCAGCTTTATTTAATTCATCACTATCTTCTTCACTTCCTCCAAATTGTAATTATTTTAAATAACCTTCTTGATTTCTTTGAATAACTAATATTTGTGATTTTTCTATGCTTTCATTTTCTAAAATAATTTGAATTTTCCTTTTTCATTATTATTAATAATAAAAGGAATAATTTCAGACAAAAAAATTTTCTCTATATTTTTATATAATTTTAAAACTTGGGAAAAACTTTCTTCAGTAGTAAATTGAGTATTGGATTTGATAACAATATAGTCGTTATATGCAAGAACTAATCTTTTTGAAAATTTTAATTTTTTTATAATTATAATATTTATTAAAAACATAATTTCTTCTGTTAATTGAGAATCTAATAAGTGAATTTTTTAGTATAATATTTGCTGATATTTGAACCATTTTAATATCTATATGATTCATAAAAATTTGGCCCATCTAGTGTTTCTTTAGAAATTTTTTTAATATGATGCTCTGGGACTATTGTTAATTCTTCATTTAATACCAAAATAATTACATTATCACCAATTTTACTTAATATTGAATCCAAATCTAGTAATGTCACTTCACTTTATTGTTTTCAATCAGGGAATGTTTCATATGAAACTCTTAATAAGTAAAAATAAAGAAATAAATAATATATTTTATCAATAATTTTTTAAACTTATCTATTTATATTTTTAAAATATATAATATTTATTTTCTTTCATATTTTGTAATTTATAATATAAATAAATTTTATTTAATATTAAATTTTGTAATAAGGGAATTGGGGATTTGGGAAAAAATTCCAAAAATTGATTTAAAGGTATATTATAATAAATTTTTCTCTTATTAACTATTTATAAGTTTAAGGTGAAAACAGAATTGATATTTTTCAAAATTTTTGGGAGGGGATTTTTCTTAGTGAGGGATTTACCTAATATAAATAAATAATTATTATTTATAAATTAAAAGTAAATCATTTAAATATAATAAATTATATTTATCAAGGAAAAAGTAAATTAACCATTCTGTCCTTTTTTTTATTCATATAAAAAATTATAAATATGCAAAAAATTCCTAATAGTTAATTTATGATATTATAAACAATTTAGATAATATATTTTAATACGATTGTTTTTTCTATTTTTAATAATAATAATTTAATTTTCTGTATTTAGTGTAAATAAAACGGCCCTTGTTGCACATTCAATTATTTCCACAAAAGATAAATACAGTTAATAGTATTCTTTTATTATTTCAAAAAAGGAATGATTTCTTTGCTGAAATTTTAATACTAATTTAGCTTTTAACTATAATAAAATATAATTAATTTATTAAAAAATAAATTATTTTTTAAAAAATTTATGTAAATAAATATTATTGAGATTTAAATATTAAGATTTGGCAAAGTATAAATCCAGATTTAAATTATATTATAAAAATAATCAATATTTTTAATTAAAGTATTTGTGTATTTTATATTCTATGAAAATTTTGGAAAAAACACCAAATAAGATTTTAATTTTCTCGTTTTCAAAGGAATATTTTATATTATCATTGAATTTATTTTCCTAATCATAAAAAATTATTATTTTTTCACTAAACTCTATGATATCATTAATATATTTATTTAGTTTTTAATATAATTATTGTAATTAGAACTTTCCCTTAATTTTAAATTATTTGAATAATCAAATATATATACCAAATCTGCTAAATCTCTTCCAAATATTTGATTTTTCTTTAATTTAATTATAATAATTTCAATGCCCCTTCCTTCACACTCACTCCATAAAAAAATAGACTAAAAAATATAAATCCCCAATCCCTAAATTTTAAATTATATCAAATTAATTTTTTATTTTATTAATTGTTTTGGTCTTTCATAGAAATAATCCGGTTGCAACAATTGCTGGTTTATTTCCATTAAATGAAAAAAGGTTAATAAAAATTAATTTTTTAATCAATTTATATTAAACAATGTCAAGTGAAGATAAAGCTAAAAAAGCCAAAGATGATATTCCTACTTCATTAAATATAGAAGAAAAAGTCGGAAATACAGGTGTATTACCGTATTTCATGAAATAGAGTGACTATTTTTGGGCCCACTTTATTCCTTTAATCTCAGTTTTTCAAATTTATATAAAAATTATATAAAAATATGAAATTTTGGAAATTTACAATGATTTTAAAGTAAGGGGCACTCTAATTAGTGAAATTATTTTTTTGAAAAGGGAATAGGTGCATTCTCCATTTCGTGAAATACCGTATTTTCTGAAGTTTTTGAACTTTATGATAAAAATATTCTAAAAGGATCTGGAGAAAAGAGAAATTTATTTAAAGACAGTGATACTATAAATCTAAATTCAGATGAAAAAAATAAATTTAAAATAGTAGGAAACCTTCTTCAATTAACATATAATAATGAAATTGTATATGATCCAATTACTATTACTTTTGAAAAAAATGGCAAAAGTAATACTTATAAAATTTATACGAAAAGTTTTTTTAATAAAATATTTGATGAAATGAATTTTAAAAATCCATTATTATTAATTGGTAATAAATATTTAAAATTTGAAAAAGATAAAAATTTTTTGTTTACTAGTTTAGATGATTATAAACTTTTAAAAATAACTGAATTTACTGAAGAAGATTATGAAAATTATTATAATGATATGAATAAAAGCAAATTTAATGTAAATAAAACTTATAAACCTTCAGATTTCTCGAAAAATTTTAAATATTATTTTTCTTCTCCAAAAATATTATGTGAAATGAAATTTGCTATAACAAGACAGCGTAACAAAAAAATTAATGGACTAAAAGATTTTACACAAAAAAAAATAAATTCAATTTTCGGTCCTTATGGAAATGGAAAATCGACAACTTTAATAATTTTATCAAAATCAGAAGATAATGTTTGCTATTTAAATTTAAAAGCTTTATATAAAAATAAAAATAATATAAGCATATGGAAATATGAAATATTTTTATTTGAATTATATAATTTGTTTAAAAACCAAAAAGATATGTTTAAAGAATTAAAAGAAAATATAAAGACTTATGTCCATTTTTGGGATGCTATTAGGACATCTGTTGAATTTTGTATAAAAAAGCAAATAGATTCTATATTTATTCTTGATCAATTTAAAGAAGATATTGATCCAAAATTTATTCATTTTAAAAAAATTAAATTATTAATTAATGATAAAAAAAACAATTTTGTAAAATTAATTGTATCAAGTAGTATAAATAATCTTGATGTGAGAGACTTTATCATAAAAAAATATATTGATAAAGATGTTGATATAGATATAGATAATAAATATTATGATAACAATGATCAAGATAATGATAATAATAAAGATAAGATTAATAATAAAAATAAAGATATTAAAGAAATGGATGAAGAAACTTTTGTAATTGATTATCATTATATTCCAATTTTATTCCAAGTAAATGATATAGAAGGTATGCTAAATCTTTTAACTGATACTCAAAAAAAAATATTTGAATAATATTTTTCTAATATACCTGTATATTTTTATGCTGTATTTGATTCGAGTGATGGTAAAATAAATCAAACTTTAGCCGATATAAAAAATGAAATAATTATGGATATGGAAAGATTTTATAGAAAAAATGCTTTATCTGTAGAGAATATAGCTTTTATTATTCGTAATTATTCTAAACTAGGAATGAATAAAAGTGGTGGAGGAGAGTTAAGCTTGGGTCAAATTAAAAAATTTTTTAAGCTTCTTCCAATTAAATATTTTATTTTTGATGTAAATGATATAGAAGAAATTGAAAATTTATCATTCTATTTCAAGTTAGCAAAAATAAGCTTTTTAGATGTTATACTTAAAATGATTTTTGAATTATTAGAAAATCCTGAACTTCAAATTCCAGAAAGAGCAATAGGTGATTTATTGGAAGTAATGATTGTTGATAATTTTAAAAATAATTCAATTGAAAAATTTGATCAAGTATGTAAAGTAAATTCAATATGGGAAATGAGCGAAGTAAAAGAATTAGATAAAAATAGTGTGCAAAATAATAATATTTTTATAATTCAAGAAAATGATAGTGCTAAAAGCGTTGATTTTGGAATATTATTAAAGGGTGAATCCTTAATATTAGTTCAATGCAAAAAATGCTTAAAACAAGAACCAAAAGATTATATCACTATTCAAAAAATATATAATCATCGATATAAATTATATGATTTATTTAATGATTATTTCGGATGCAAAATTAAAAAAATTAAATTATTTTATATAACAGGAATATTATTTTTGGACAACAAAAAAACTAAATATCATTCCTGGTCTCGAGATAATGTTTCATTAAGTTGTTTAGAAGGTATAACAAAAGAAGAAAAGATACCTTTAGTTTTTTTTGATGTCCAAAATAAAAAATTATATATTCATAATTATAAAGACGAAAAGAAGTTTCAAGATTGTACAATACTTGATGAATATTCTTTAATTTGTAATGAAAATATTTATAGATTTATAGAAATTGAACCAAAAAATACTGAAATAATTAGTTTAATAGATTCTATAAATCCTGAAATCGAAAAACAAAAATTTGATTTAATGAAAAATGCAAAAATTGAAGAAAAATCTAAAACCCAATATGATGAGGATTTCTTTGAAGATTATTTTAAAGATAGAGAACTAGTAATTCAAAAGAAAAAAAAGATTGTTATAGGAGATAATAACATATTTGCTTTAAATAATAATAATCAAAATTTATTAACAACATTTAAAATCAATGATAAGAATTGCTTTTGTTATTATGACCCTGAAAAAAAGAAAATGTTATATAAAGAAATTAAAAAAGGAAAAACTAAAGATTTTGAATTTAAAAACATTGAAGTCTGTTATTTGGAAAAAAAAACAAAAAGAAAAAAAAAATAATATTAAATTATATATAATTTAGGTAAAAATAAATGAATTTATTACCGTAAAAATCAGAGAGACGTTTTTCACCCTGAGGGTTTTTCCCCTTGTCCTATTCTAAATTAATTTTTTTATATAAGAAAGAAAAAATCTTTCATTTTTGGGTCCAAGGGTGAAATCCCCCAGGTTTTTATGGTAATTATTTTAATAAACTATTAATTATAAGACTAAAGCTAACCTCATTAATACCAATGATTATTTAAGTTAAATTAATTTGAACATCAATTTTGAATTTTCAATTTTATAAACTTTTATGGATATTAAAATCATTTTCAGTATTATCCAAAAGTGCATCAACTTTAGTATCATATCTGAAAATTTATTATTTAAAGTAAATTTCCAATTATGTAATTGAAAATAAACTAATTTTAGATTTGTTTGGTCATGATATTTATTATATATTATAACTCCAGCTTTATTTAATTCATCACTATCTTCTTCACTTCCTCCAAATTGTAATTATTTTAAATAACCTTCTTGATTTCTTTGAATAACTAATATTTGTGATTTTTCTATGCTTTCATTTTCTAAAATAATTTGAATTTTCCTTTTTCATTATTATTAATAATAAAAGGAATAATTTCAGACAAAAAAATTTTCTCTATATTTTTATATAATTTTAAAACTTGGGAAAAACTTTCTTCAGTAGTAAATTGAGTATTGGATTTGATAACAATATAGTCGTTATATGCAAGAACTAATCTTTTTGAAAATTTTAATTTTTTTATAATTATAATATTTATTAAAAACATAATTTCTTCTGTTAATTGAGAATCTAATAAGTGAATTTTTTAGTATAATATTTGCTGATATTTGAACCATTTTAATATCTATATGATTCATAAAAATTTGGCCCATCTAGTGTTTCTTTAGAAATTTTTTTAATATGATGCTCTGGGACTATTGTTAATTCTTCATTTAATACCAAAATAATTACATTATCACCAATTTTACTTAATATTGAATCCAAATCTAGTAATGTCACTTCACTTTATTGTTTTCAATCAGGGAATGTTTCATATGAAACTCTTAATAAGTAAAAATAAAGAAATAAATAATATATTTTATCAATAATTTTTTAAACTTATCTATTTATATTTTTAAAATATATAATATTTATTTTCTTTCATATTTTGTAATTTATAATATAAATAAATTTTATTTAATATTAAATTTTGTAATAAGGGAATTGGGGATTTGGGAAAAAATTCCAAAAATTGATTTAAAGGTATATTATAATAAATTTTTCTCTTATT
>JAJNAB010057338.1:0-10452 GCA_023783335.1 Enoploplastron triloricatum | reverse complement strand
TTGTTTGTTAAATATCAATTTCTTAATTCTTGATTACATAAGGCATATCTTTTTCTAATCTCCTTTAATAATGCCTCTTTTTCTTTTTTAAATTTTTCTATTACTTCTGTTTTTTGGTTGATTAATGATAATTTTTTTTATTTATTTATATTATTAAAAATAATAAATATTTCTTATCAATAATTAATTAAAATATTTTTGTTTTTAAAAAACATTAAATTTAATGTCAGATTATTCAAGTATAGCAAATTATATCTTTAAAGAAGATATAGGAGAGGGAAATTTTGGTAAAGATAATTTAGAAATATTTAAGCAAATAGGAGATGAATTTGCTAATAAAATCCTCTACAAAGAAAATTTAAAAATAAAAATGAAAAACACTATTTTTAAAGAGAATGAAATAATTACAAAATTTAATCATGTAAATATATTTTTGTTTTGGATATTATCGAAGTTCCCCGAAATTATTATATAGTCATTGGAATATTTCAAAAATAGCGAATTATTCGACTATATAGTAGACAAACAACATTTAGATGAAGATGAAGCATCAATATTTTTTTATCAGCTTATAAATGAAGTAGTAGAATATATACATTCATTAGGAGTTGAACAAGATTTAAAACTTGAATATTGATTATTAAAAGAAAAAAAATATTTAAAATTATAGATTTTGGCCCAAGCCCTCAACTTAATCATGTGGATTTTTAAAAACAAAATGTCCCACCCCATGTAGCACCATAAATTATTAAAGATTTACAAAAAATGATGGATTTAAAACTGATATTTGTTGATATGGAATTATTTTTTATGCTATGGTATACTGATATTTCCTTTTTGAAGGAGAAAATAATAAAATATTATTTAAAAATATTGTTCCTGAAAATTTAAGGAAAGAAACTTAGGAATTAATTAGTGTAATTTTGAGAGATGAGCCCAATGAAAGAGTAAATATTGATGAAATAAATCACTATTTTTATTTAATAGGGAAAGAACTGTGCGATATTGGTTATATAAAATTACAAAGATTGCTTAATAGAAAAAGGCATAATATGAATAATAATAATTTTGTTAATTATGCTCTCGAAAGAGGTGATGTTGAATTTATTAAATAATTGAAATTTATATATTTTATTCAAATATATAAATTATTTTTAAATTTGAAAATTAATCAAAAAATAAAATATTACTATTAATAATGATAAGAAAGGAATAATATGAAGATATAATGAATATTAAAAGACCTGAAAATAATTCTAAAAAAAGTAAAGATAATACTGAAGAAAATATTAAAATATAAAATAATGATATAATAGTTAAAATTGTAAATGAAATCAGTTATAGTAAAATTGCTAATAATTTTCCTATTTAAAAAATATTTAAAATTTATTTCATATAATTAATAGAAAATATAATAGTAAAAATGATACTAACTCTAATAATACTAATGTAAAAGAAAAAGGGAAAAATAATATTAAAAATAATGAAGAAAAATAAAAAAATGAAGAATCTAGAAGCCATTTTAAGTTTATTAATTGTATGATTTTTAGAGATGGATTATTTATCCTTTCTAATTAATAAAAATCGACTTTAGAGATAAAAATTTTTCTTTTAAAAAAAATCTTAATAAAAAAATAGAAAATTTTAATAATACATGAATTTAATGTTAAATACCGATATTAATTAAATAATTAATGATAAAATAAATAAAAATCCTTTACTATATAATAATCAATTATTCAATATTAATAAAAATAAAAATAATATAAATTTGAATAAAAATATTGATTTTGATAATAATGCTAATAATACGAATACTGTTAGTTCGACTATGTCTGGTAATCAAAAAATTTATCATGTAAATTCAATTCATACAAATAATTTAATTAATTTAAATGAAACTAATTTTTTAAATAGAAAAAAAACCAACTTGCTTAGATAATATTTCATCAAATTCAAAAAATAGAATATTAAAAATTCAAGAAAGAGATAAAAATAAAAATAAAATAAATCCTAAAAAAATTAAAGATAATAATGATAATTTTTTGATTTTTAAAAAGTCAAAAAATTATAATGTAAATAACAATAACAAATATAAAAAAGTTTTTATGGATTTAATGAAAGCAATAAAATAAAATTTAAAAATAATAATAAAATTAAAAATAAAAATAATAATAATTTAAAAAATAATATAAATATAATTAATAATATCAATAATACAATCAACAATTTTGGAATTTTAAATATTGTATCAAATACAAATAATAATAATAATAATAATAATAATAATAATATTATTATTATTATTATTTTTAATAAACAAAACAGAAAAAAGAAATTGTTTTTTAGAAAAAATAGAAAAATTTAAAACAGAAGATAATATTTAAATCCAATTAAAGATATGGACATATAATATTAAACAAAGGCCGAATGCTGATTACAAAATTTCAAGCATTTAATCAAAATAATCAAAATAGGTATTTAACTAATATAATAAAAATTATCATTAATAATTCTGGTAGAACCAGAAATAATAGAAGTGCCTTTGGAAGTCATAGTAAAAACAAAAACAATAAAATTCTATTAAATATAATTAATTAGTCCAACTAATAAAAGCTATATAATTAAAGGAAATAAATAAATAATAATAGTCATAATAAAACTAATAATAAGAAAATAATTCAATATACTCTTCTAAATATAGGTAATACATTATTAAAAGAAAAAGGCTTTACTAACTGTTTTGGCCCTAAGAATCAGAAGAAACAAAAAAAGAAAAAGAAAAAGAAATAAAAGCTAGAAAAATAGAAAAAAATAGTAAGCTACTTGAATTACAAAAAAAATTAAAATTTATTTTTAAAGAAGGGAAAAAGGTAAATGCGAATATAATAAACAAGAAATACTAGAAAATTTAAAATATCACAGTGATAAAAGTGATAGTTCTGAGGTATCTGGCATGAAAAAATCATCAATTTCAAAAAAAACTGATAAAAATTCAAATGATAAAAAAGATTTCGATAATAAAAATATGAATTCTTTTAAAAATCAAATAAATGATAGAAATGAAGACAATCAGGAAAATGAAGAAAATCAAAAAAAAATAAAGATGGAAATTCAACTATTTAAATTTAAATAAGTTTTGGAGAGTATAGATTTGTGATGGAGAAAAAATGTCAATATTATTTTGATGTAAAATATTTTTCTAGCCAAGGCTATGATATTATTGATCCATTTAAAGAAGTGTTTGTGCATCTGCTTCAATTAATAATAGTGATATAAATTTAAAAGGTAGATTTCAAGATTTTTATCCTTCAAATATATCAATAATGAAAAGGGAATTAAATATGTCGAAGGAATATTGCTTAAAGAAAGAAATATTGATCCATTAATCTTATATGATGAATTAAATATGTTAGGTGAAGGAATCTATGGAAAAGTTGTTAAAGTTCCCCACAAAATTAAAAAAGTTTTGAGAGCTATGAAAATTATTCATAAAGATAAAATGTCCCTTGGAAGTGAAGAAGAAGAGGCATTAATAAATGAAATAAATGTAGTAAAAAATTAGGCCATCCAAATATAATGAAAGTTTGCGAATTTTTAAATAAAGATAATTGCTTATATATAATTATTGAGGTTTTAATGGGGGGGGCTTACTTGAAAAAATTAATGAAAATGGCCAATTGAAAGAAGACGTTTCTTCATTTTTGATGAAGCAAATTATTTCCGCAGTGGATTTTTGCCACCAAAAAGGCATAATTCATTGAGATTTAAAACAAGAAAATATTTAATAGAAAGCGAAGAAGAAGTAAATAAAGAATTTTTCACTGTAAAAATAATTGATTTTGGTACGAGCGGAAAATTAGAAATGGAGATGTGATAAATTTAATAGTGGGGCCCCCCCTTTATGTTTCGCCTGAAGTTCTCAAAAATAAATATAATGAAAAATGGGATATGTGATCTTGTGGTGTAATTATATATATGTTGTTAAGTGGGGAGCCTCCTTTCAAAGGTGATAATGATGAAGAAATTTATCAATCAGTTAAAGAAGGAAAATATTAATTTTGATAATGAAAATTGGGATGAAATTTCGAATAATGCTAAAGATTTAATAAAAAATTTATTATAAAAGATTTTCTGCAAAAAAAGCTTTGAGTCATCCTTGGATAATTAAGCATAGAAGAACAAAAACTCTGGATAAAAAAAAATTAATTGAAGTTGTAATTAATTTAAGAAATTATTCAGGAAAATCAAAATTGCAACAATTAACCTTGGCATATATTGCCCAAAATTTAACATCAAAAGAAGATTGTGATTTTTTGAGAGAAGTTTTTATAATTTTTGATGAAAGTGGAAGCGCAAAATTAACAAAAGATCAATTAATTAAAGGATTAAATAATATTTTACCACAAGAAGAAGCAGAAAAAGAAGTAAATAGACTAATGAATATAATTGATATTGATGGAAATGGATTTATTGAATATGAAGAATTTTTGAGGGCAAGGCTAATTAAAGAAAAAATAATTACAAAGGAAAATTTGGAAACATCTTTTAAATTGTTTGATATAAATAAAATAGGAAAAATAAATGCTAAAGAATTTGGGATGGTTTTGGGACTGGATGAAAATGTGAGTGAAAATGTTTAGTAAGAACTTATTGATATAGCAGATATTGATAAAGATGGTGAAATTAATTTTAATGATTTTAAAAAGATTATGGAGCAATGTTGAAGAAATAATATAATAATAATTAATATTATTACCGATCAAAAGATGCTATTTTATTAATACTTTTATCATTAATATGAATGAAATTAAAAATCCAGTTGAATTAAAAGAATAAATTCTTACATCATTAATATATTTATTGTAAAAATATGATATTGGGCTTTTTTTTGATAAATTTTAATGCATAATAAATCCCAGAAATTATTACTAAAATATAAACAATAATTGATTTAATTAATGAATAAATTGATGAATGTTGATCTTCTCCTTTAAAATATAGAGTTAAAGGTGGTGATTATCCAATAAAATATTTTTCCGTCTTTTATTTAAAGATAACTTTAGAAATTTCCCAAATTCAAAATTTTTGTAAGTTTTGGGTGTGATCGGATAATTTAATCCTAAACTTTTTTTGGCCCAAAAAATTTTTTGAGGAGTCGGATAATTATCCATATTTATAAAGACAAAAAATTTTTTATTGCATGGATAGAGAATTTGCATAAATTTTTAGTGTCTTAAATTTTTAGTACAAAAAAATTTTTTTTGGATTCTGATATTTTTATCAATTTTGTATCTTTTTCTATTGTATACTTTAAAAATAATCAAAAATTTAATACAATAGATCTAATACTAAATTTAATAATTTATAATAATTAAAAAGCATAAAGCTCCTTTGCTTCAGATATAAAAAGCAATTCAACCATTTTTAGTGAAGAATAACAAAAATTATTTAAATAGACCAATCAACTCAAAAACTAAAACTTCTGAAATCAGTATAACAATTGATAAATTATTAATGAATGATATGGATATATTTAAAAAACAAAAAATAATTTGAATTCAAAGTAAGATGTAAGACTTTGAGATGCATCTACTGATATATTATAATTTTTAGTAGATAAATCTAACTATGAAGATCATTTACTATATGATTTTAAATGCTTATCAGATTATGATAAAGAAAATCCTTTATATAATAAGAATATAAACGATAAAATAGAAGGAAATTTAAACAACAGTTTGATTATTAATTCATATGAAAACTATTAATAAAATATTTGAAATAAAAGATAATTATTTTGATAATCCCGAAATTCCAAAAGAAATAAATAAGAAATGCCAAATATCTAGTAAAAGAGAATCAGATTAATTTATAAATTTTATTTTATCAAAATAAAAAAATTAACTATTTTAAAGAAAAAAATTCAAAAAATAGTTATGTTGAAAAGCCGAATTCATATTAAATTAGCAAAATTATTGATAATTTAATAACATTGATGAAATTATCATTACAAAGAGAAAAATTCTCATTTAAAAAAAATATTTATAGGTAATTTTTGATGAATTCATTAGTTCATTTAATAATTATTTATTAAAAAAGATTTTAATTAATTATAATTAAATTTTTTTTTATTTATAAGCACAAATTGGCCATGATTAACATATGAGAAATTGACCAATTCATCATCGCTGAATTGGTGAAATTCATTTTCAATAAAATAATATTGTTCATAATCATAAGCATCTCCCATTTCTTTAAATTCATTTTTTTCCAAATCAAAATAGATAGTATGATTTTTATAATCTTTCTTGCTTATTCCTTTTGACCATTTACCACCGAAAAAAAATATTTTTTGGTAATTTGCATAAATTCCTGAGCCATAAAATTTTATGGGATTTAAAGCATTTACATTTTCCCATTTGCTTGTTTTTATTTCTTTTATATTAAATTTTTCTATTGTATTTAGTAAATCGGTTTGGGTAAATCCCATAAAAGCATATAAATAGCCATCATTAATTAACAACATTGGTCTTTGCCTTTCTTCTGAAATTAAGTCAGGCATTTTATTCCATTGCAAAGTTTGCATATCAAAATACTCGCATTTATTGGAAGCATATCCCCCAATTACAAATAAATATTTATCATTTCCTATCATTGAATGTTTTGAATGGGGATTTATCATAGATGGTAATTCAATTAATTCAGCAATATTATTATTATTTTCATTTACCTTTATTTGCAAAAATGTTTGCCTTTTTTCTTCTCCTCCTGTAAAATAAAAATTTTTGCCAATATTGGTATATGCACCACCTTCCGAAAATTTTTGAATATCATTTTGATGTAGTTTTTCCTTAAAATTAAATACCATTTTAATTTTTGATTTATCTTTATATATTTGCATAATTGAAGTTGAATTGAAAAAGGGTGCTGAAATTACGTATTCTGAATTTGGATTAATTTCTTTCTTTTTAATGTCTTTCTTATTATTACCTTTAATATAAAATTTTATTTTATTATCATTTATATTATTATATTTAGGAATATCTTTTATTTGCTGTTTTCTATTGAAAAAGTTTGAATTATTTATATTTGCATTGCTTTTATCATTATTGCTATTTGAAGGTATTATAGTTGAACTAATATTTTTATTATGATAAATTGCATTTAATTTGAAGCCTTCATTGTTATAATTATTATATTGAGAAAATGGAAATTTTTGCAATGAAGGAATTTCATTATAATTTGCATTAGTTTTATTATTAAGTGAATTTGATTCAAATAAATCTTCAAAATTTGGGCGATGCATATAACTGGTTAATGATTTTTCATCTGGATTATTATTATTTTTTTTAATAGCTGTATTATCTACATTAAATGAGTTAATATCTTTAGAAGGAATTGCATTAATTTTATCTCTTGGGTTACTAAAAATTAGATTATAAACTTGCTCTCTTGAAATTTCAGAGACTATATTTTCTTTTATAGAAGTCTGAAATTGCTCATATAAATTATTATTAACAGAATTAGTTAATACTTGCATTATATCTCTTGACATTTTTTGTACATTTTCAATAAATGGTTTTAGCAATAGATTTAATTGCTCATATTTCTCCAAATTTTGTTGCTGATATTTAATTTTATACTCTTCAATTCCTTTAATTTGATGATATAGCATTAAAAAATTTTCATCATTTACTAAAAATCCATTGTCATTCTTTTTTGCTATTAATTCTTTGAAACATTCAGAGCAGTACTTTTTAAGCGTTTCAATATTTGAATTTATATTCTTTTCGGATGCATTTTCATTTTCGATAAAAAATTGAAGACAAAAAATGCATTTTTTCTCTAAATCATCAATTAATTTTCTTAAATTTGCAAAAATGTTTAATTTCATTTCTGATCTAAATTTTATGCAATCTAAATATTTAGAAATTTTTGCTTCAGGCTTATATATTGAAGTTTTCGCAAATATTTTTTCTATTAAATTTTTCGGTGGCAATATATAATCTAATTTTTCTTCAATTTTATGGCCTATATGCTTTTTTTGTTGACAAATATTACAAATACTTTCTTCACAATTAAAGCAAAAAAGCATTTTCATTTTAGAATGTTCTTTACATATATTTCTTTCATCATTTATATCAAGGCGAAAACATAAATTTTGCAATTCATCATTATACTTATCAGCTTTTTCAGATTTAATATCCAGAGGAATAGGATTGAGCTCTTTAAATATTTGGGCAATTGTATAATTATCATAATCAGCACTAAATTCAAACCCCTTACATATAATTTTTAAATTTCCTTTAAGTAAATGTGCTGATGCTATTATAATTTTTTTTAATTCTAAAAAAGTAGTTGAATCATTTACGTCGATAGAATAGCTTCTATCATTATTGACTGTGTATTTAATATTTTTGATTTTTAATTGCTTTTCTTCCATGTTAATATTTTTAATTTAAAATTAAAGCAAATATATATTGTATTTTTTTATTCAAAAAAATTAATTATTTTTTATTTTAAATTTATTTTTAAAAATAAATAATAATTTAGTTAAATAAAATTATGAAAATTAATTAAATAATTTTAAATTTAAACTAAAGAAAAATATTCTTTATTTTTAAGTGAGAAATTGAATTTTAATACATTTATACCTTCTTTCATTTCTATATTATATATAATATATTCTTGCTCTCTTTTAGGCATTTTAATAAAATCTTCTCCAAAATATTTATTCATATTAATTTCAAAAATATTTCTATAATTTTTTTTTGCTAATCTCAAATAGTAGCATACATATGCTCTAAGATTTGTTGAATATTTATATATATCATAATTTGTCAAATTTTTATAAAAGTTATCTATTTTTTCCAAATTTAAATTTTGGTCTAAATTTCCAAATAATATTCTTTTTTTCCTTAAATATTCAACAAAAAAATTATAAAATATACTGAATCTTCTGATTTCAAGAAGAGAAACTGAAGAAACATCTTTTTTTTCTCTAACATATTCTTGTTCCTCAATGATAGATTGACTTGCTAAGTTTTATAAATCATTGCATTGTTTAATCTCTTCAGGACTTAAAAATATTTTTTAAATCTTTTAAATTTTTATTTTTTTCTTCTTTATTTTCTTCCTCTTAATTTTCTTCCTCTTCTTTTTTTTTGTTCTTCATTATTTTGTTCTAATTTTTTATTATTTTTTTTTCTTCTACTTCTTTCCAATAAAAGCTTTCTATAAGATTAATTACCATATTTTTAATATATCTTTGTTCATTAGTCTAACTACCGAAATTAAAAATGAAATTTAATAAAGAATGAGGTAGGGGATTAACTGTATAAACTAATTTTCTTTGTTTTGCTCCTACAATTTTCAATCCATTTGGCTCTTCATTTTTTACAAACATTCTATAGGGATTGAGTGCTCCTATAAAAACAATAAATTTAGGTAATGAGTTCCCTTGATAAGAATGCTTTGTCATCATTTAACATATTAATCCCATACAATTGCTTTTATTTATTTCATCTAAAAATATCCATAATTTTTTTTCATAATATTTAAAATCATTTTTTTTAAATTCTTCTCTTTTTATTTTCTTTTTCTTCTAGTTCTTTAGTTTCATCTATAATACTTGAAATATTTTTATCATCAATTATTTTTAGTGCATATAAAAAGTCAACGATTTTTTGGTCTGTGATTCCTGCATGAATATTTAATATTTTCTTATGGCTTTTTCCATTATTAATTAGTTCTGATAATTTTCTTATTAGAGATATTTTACCACAACCAGTTTCACCCATCGTTATAACTAGAATATTTTCTCTTATACGAAGTAATATTAAAACCATTTTAATAAAATTATCTGCAGTAAAAACAGATTCTCCACCAATTTCTTCTATAGATTTTAAATTTGGATTGTTTTTATCTTTATCCGAATTGAGAATTGGATTTTTAATATCAAATATTTTTTGAATTTCTTTGTAAAATATTTCTGAAGTGAAGATGCTATAATTATTCAATTTTTTTACCTTTTGCAGCCTTAAAAGTCATTTTTTTTATTATTAAAGGTGTTGCTCTTAATTCTAATAAATCTTTATATTCTTGTTCATCAGGATTACATGTTGATATAATACTATATTCTTGTCCTTGCCCTTCAAGGAAAAAAATAAGTGATGCTTAATTTGATCAAAAGAAATAATTTCTTGAGCATCAGATAATGCTTTAATAGCAATATTTTTTTGCTTTTGATCATCATAATTTCCTTGCTCAACTCCTACATTATAAGTATTTAATTGAGAATTCAATAATTTATGAAATGATTCTTTAGTAAAATGTATAGTATTTTGTATAAAACTATTTATCATTTTTACTTGAATTTCTTTTAAGTTTGGATTTTTTAAAACCAATCCATTCTGAATTAAGTAAAGAGCACTTAACTGTAAATTTATA
>JAJNAB010057337.1:0-10675 GCA_023783335.1 Enoploplastron triloricatum | reverse complement strand
ATATAATTTTAAAATGAAAAAACTTGATATTCTTCCTTTAAGCAATGAACAGCAATTTCAATTTTATGCAGAAATGTTGAGAAAAAAATATAAAATACTACAATCTTCAAAAGAAAATGAAGAATTCATTTTATCAACTCAATCATTAATTATCGGACCTGGAAAAAAATATGACTTTTTATTTTTTCTTTTAATATTTTTAGAATGTTTCTCGACAAAATATGTTTTTAGGCACTTTTTGCTTTTCAAACTTGAAAAAATAAAAGGAATAGGAACTGTTTCTGCTGAGAAATTAAAAATAATGGAAAATATATTAAATATGATATCAAAAAATCCTAAAAAAATCCATATAGAAAAGGAAGAAGAAAAAGAAAAAATTATTAATTTATTTTATTCTATGGTTCTTTTTTTTAATCTTTATGTTAAAAAAGATAAAGTTTCTGAAATGTTTGAAAATGAAAAAAATTTCGATTTTTTATATGAAAAGCTTATTACTTATCAAAAAACATTCAAAGTAATTCTTCCAAAAGAAGAAGTTGTTAAATTATTAAAAAAAGCTAAAAATTTTAATCAATTTTCAACATTTCTTTCTTGTATTGGAAAAGATATAATTCAATTCCTGCAGTTTATCTTTGAAGAAAAAAAAAATATTGTAAATTTTTTAGAAAAAGAAAAAGATATAGATAAAAAAACAAAAAAAGAAATTCCAATAATTGAACTTGAAAAATTTGTTGAAGCTAAAAAAGAAGATGATATAATGCAATTATTGTCAATAATTAATTTATTCCAGGTTTGTGAAGAAAAAATAGTTAATTTTTCATCTTCAATAATTGAAAAGTATATAGAATATAATGATGAAACAAATTTAGATAATTTAATACTTTTAAAAAGTGCTATTGACTCAATAAAAAAATATGATAAAAAATTTGAATGTAAATATAAAATAGATAAAGTAATTCATGAAAATGGATTAAATTGGGTAAAATCAGGAAAATTAAAAAATATAGAACTTTTAGGATTTATTAAGTCGGATGTATTTTATCATATGAAAGGTTATGAAAAGCCTTTTTATAGGCCTTTAGATATATTAGATGGAATTGATATATCTTCAATAAAAGAAAATTTTTTCGAAGAATGGAAACAAATTAATTTTTACAAAATTTTCGATCATCAATTGGATGAGTTTTTAAAAAAAGTTTCATTATTCATATCCGAAATTAAAGATTTTTCTCTTTTATTTTCTTTTTATGATATCTATCAAGACAAAGAATATAGATATGAGGCTATAATAACTATGCAAAATAGATTTAAGGAAATATTTAATACTTATACACCTGAAAATTGCCCAAATTTTAAAAATGATTTAATTAAATTAATTTATTTAAGTGATAAAAAGAAAGTTAATTTAAAAAAATTTTTAGTTGATTTTTTGCAAAGTAATTTAGATGTTGAAAAAGTGAACGAAATATATCTTCAACTTATTGAAGAGCATCAGGATTTGTCAAAAGATATAAAAGGAATTATAGTAGAACATTTCACCAAAAATAAAAATAATTCAAATCCAACTAATCTTTTGTCTTTATTAAAAATTTGTAAAAGACTAAGAAATGAAATATTTTCAAATATAAACAAATATATTATAAAAGAAGAAGAATTTTTATGTATTGAAGAAACTGAAAATTATCAGTTTTTTAAAGGAATTATAAAAAACGGGTTGCTTGAAAAGGCAAACCAGGAAAAAGGAGGTTTATATATTGAAAAAGCCATTTCAGTTATTTCAAGTTTAGAAAATAAAATAAAAAATGATGAAATTAGCTTCAACAAAATAAGTATATTCTTCCCTGAAGGAAAAGATGATAAAAAAGAAAAAATATTATATGAAAGGATTTTATATATTAATTTATTGGATGAAAATAAGGCTAAAGAAAATTTTGAACACATAAAAAAAAAAGTTAATACAGTAAGGCAATGCATTAAAAATTTAGAAATAATACATAAAGATTTAATTGATTTTTTTTATATATCTTGTGCTAAAGAAATAGAGGGTGTTTGTAAAATGCTATTTGAAATAAAGAATAATCCTTTAAATTATTATGAAAATAAATGTAAAGATGAATATAATAATTATATGAAGCTTTTAAATGACGCTAAAAATAGACAGATAAAGAAAAAAAGTATAATATATGAAGAATTATTGAAAGAAGCACATATCAAATTTAAAGAAAATGATAAAAACATTTTGAATGAGACAGAAACAAACTTTAATAAATTTAAAAATCTTTTTATTCCTGAAGGAATTCAAAATATAGGCAAAGATCTTTTGCAAATATGTATTAAACCTTTTAAAGATAATGAAGAAAATTTGAAAATTGAGTTAAAAACATTATCTGAAATATTTAAAATTAAAGAAGGCAAATCAATCCAAGAAGCATTTGAAGATATTATATTATTTTCAAAAGATGAATATTATTATTAATGCTGCTATAGGTATAAATACTTTTATTGAAAATGTAAATGCAAAAAAAACTAATTTTAGTATTAATATTAAGGATATAATCAAAAAATTAAATGAGAAAAAAGATATTGCTACTATTAAAGAATGCTATAATAAATTGATTCAATTGAAAATTATTGATGAAAAGGAAAAAGATAATAATTATCTTGATATTTTAATTAAATTTATTGAACAGCCAAAATCAATTTTATTTTTACTTGAGACTCCCATACAAGAAATTGGAAATTTACAAGAATTAGCCTCTCAAAGTGATAATAATTATGTTACTGTCAATGATATTATGGATATGGGTAAATGCCTTGAATTTCTCAAAGGAATAGGCTTTGGAAATGCAAAAGAATTAGAAAAAAAAGAAGATTCTGAAATTATATATAATTTAAAAAAAAATGTACCTGAAAAAAAAGATATTTTTGTTTATTTTGAAAAATATATAAATAATTATCCACAGATATATTTATTAAGATCATCTGTTAATAAATCTGAATTTTTAAAATATAAGATTCAATCATTATTTAATGGTTCAACTTTTATTTTATCTAATACTAATAAAATAGAAGATTCATTTAAATGCATTTATATTGAAAATATTAATGGCAAATTTAAGGAGGTAGAGTTAACAAAAGATGTTATTTCTTCTTTAAGGGATAGGGCTTTATTAGCAAAAAAAATAACTCCAGATTATAAATGTTTTATAGAAAGTATAAATGAAGTTATTAATATTTCAAATATTCTAGAAGAAATGAGAATGAAAGGCTATCCAAAAATTATAGAAGTAAAAATTAAATTAAAAGTAAGTATAATTAATAAAGAGAATCAAGAAATGGAAATTCGAGAAAAAAAAGAATATTTTATTGATGATGATTCAAAAAAGAGTTATAAAGATATTATGACAAAGTTAAAGAAAAATTTATTATCATTGAAGGAAAAACAAATTGAAGGATATGAAAATAAGCCATTAGTTAGATATGTTTATGGACGTCAATTCCATTTACTTTATAATAATTTCAAGAAAGTACAAAATAATAATCTAAATTATTTTTTAAAATATGTAACGAATGATCAATATAAAAAAGAAGTTAACAATTTCAAAGAAGAAGATAATGGGGATATTATAGAAAATAATATAAATAATTGTGATATTTATTTAAATAAAGTTCTATCTATAAACAATTTAAATTTAGATAAAATATATGAAAAGACTATTATTAAAGAAAAAATTGGAAATATTAATTTAAATGGTCTTTTTACTTATTTAAGTGACAATATGGAAAAAGAATTATTTCAGATATATAAATTTTTAACTAAAAATAATCCAATTGCACAAAATATTTTATTATGTAATAAAGATACTTCAAATGAAGAAATAACTGCATTTTTATATAGAGCTGTTTTATGCCAATCCAATTCTTGCTTTATTATAGGAGGACTTGAACTTTTAGAGAATGCTCAAAAAATGCATATACTTGATTTATTAAATAACTTTTTTGAGAAAAAAAAAGAAAGACAATCTTGCCTTATTTTAATTTTTACAGATAAAAGCTCAGATATTTATAAAAGTTTAGGAATGAAAAAATATAAAAAAATATTTGATATTCCAAAAAATTTATTCGATTCAGAACAATATATAGAAAAAAATATTGAAATAGTAAAATCTGATAATTCAGGAGTTGGAAAATCCACACAAATTAAATATGATATTGAAAAAAAAAATAAAAAATGGATTTATTTCCCTTTTGGAGGTGTATTTACTAGAGAAGATATTATAAAAAGATTAAGCGAATTAAAAATAGACAGTAATTGCGTTTTACATTTAGATTTATATAATACAGATTTAATTTCTTTAATGATGGAATTTTTATTCTCTATATTAATCACAAGATTTTATGGACATGATGAAGATATTTTCTTTTTATCTAAAGATATAGATATAAAAGTAGAAATTCCAAATACTTTTATTGATTTCTTCAAAAAATTCCAAATTTTATCATTATTCCCAATTAAAAACATTAAAATTTCAGATTTAGCCCCTTTAATAATCTCACCTTTTCAATTAGATTCAAATATAGAAGTTGTAGCAAATTATTTAAAATCTATAAAAGAAGACAAAATTAGCAAATTTGATTTAATATTCCCAAATATAACTCCTGTTGACTTCGAAAAAGAAAGCATATATTATTATAAACATAAAAAATATTCAACTGCTATGAAGGCAGAATTATTATCTGCTCAAGATTGTCAAAATTTAATTTTTGATTCAATTAAAGAAAAAATTAAAAATCCTACTTATTACCAAATAATTTCATTTATAAATGTTTTAGCCCTTCAATTAAAAAGATTGAATCAAAATTTTTCCTTAAATGCCCATCAATTAATTCTATCCAAAAGTATGGATAATTGTTTGATAAGAAATTTTATTGTAAAAAGTTTTATAGAACTTACTAAACACTTTACTGAAGGAGCATTTACTGAATTAATAAAAGGACAACAAAATGTTCATAAATCAATGAGATTTGGCCAATATGATGAGGAAAAAGATATTAATAATGCAGTAGATGATTTAGCTGAAAAACACAAAGTAATATCTTTTAAAGAAATTGATCCTTCTTTAATATTTTTCCATGAAGGAGATAATAGTCAAAGTTTTAGTATTATAACAAATAAAGATAAAAATGATAAAGAATATAAAGATTTATTATCTATATTAAATTCACAGCTTGTGAAAGGTCAAAAAATGATCGAAGAACTAAAAAATTATGAAAAATTCACTCAAATTCAATTTTTAGAAGAATTGAAAGATATATTAGATATAAAGAATCCAGTTGAAAAAAAAGAAGGAAATTCAAGAATATCATTAGAAGAAATATCTGGAGATTATGTTTATACTGCAGATAATTTTGTTAAAATGGTTTTAATTTTACTTAGAATTAGAGCAAATATACCAGTTATAATGATGGGAGAAACAGGATGTGGGAAAACATCACTTATTAGAAAATTATCAGAATTAAAAAATAATGGAAGTAAAGAAAAAATGAAAACTTTAAATATACATGCTGGAACAACTGATAATGATATAATTGAATTTATAGAAAAAGAAGTTATTCCAGAAGCTCAAACTATTGCTTTAATAGAAAAGGAAGAAAAAGAAAAACGTGAAAAACTTCACCAATTTTTTGACGAAACTAAAATTTGGGTATTTTTGGATGAAATAAATACATGTAAATCAATGGGATTGATAACAGAATTAATGTGTAAGCATACATATCAAGGAAAATCTCTCCCATCAAATATAGTTTTCATTGCAGCATGCAATCCTTATAGAAAAAGAGAAAAAGAAAAAGAAGTAGATGAAAAAGTAGGTCTAGATATAAATCAAGCTCATAAACAAATTAAATTTTTGAATGCAAAAGAAATCGAAGATATTAAACGTGCACAAAATAGCAGTTTAGTATATACAGTTAATCCACTTCCCCATTCATTGCTTAATTTTGTATTTGATTTTGGAAGTTTGACTCCAGAAAATGAACAAGATTATATAAGATGTATAATAAAGAAAGCTATTAATAACAAATATTATAAAGGGAAAAAGCCCGAAGATGAGGATAAAGAAGATAAAGATTTAACAAAATTAAAAAAATTAGCTGGTGATATGATTATTGAAGCACAAAACTATATTAGAACTTTTAAAGATAGATCAGCGGTTTCTTTGAGAGATATTAGGAGATTTAATATTTTTTATGAATTTTTCTATGATTATTTAAATAAAAGAAAAGAAATATGTAAAGAAGAAAAAGAAAAGCACCTTTTGCAAGGTGAAGAAAATGAATTTTTTATTAATTTAGAAGATTACTCAATGCAAGTATATAGTGTAAATTTGAGTGTATTTGTTTGCTATTATTTGAGAATAACTGACAAAGAAAGAAGAAAAGAATTATATTTAAAAATGAATAAATTATTCAAGGAATTTGATCCAGCATTTAATAACAGAGATTTTCTTGAATTGCCATTAAAAGAAGAAAAATTCATTGTAGAAAATATTAAATTAGACCCAGGTATTGCAAAAAATAGAGCATTATTAGAAAATATATTTTCATTATTTATATCAATAAATAATAAAGTTCCTATTTTTATTGTGGGTAAGCCAGGTTGTAGTAAATCTTTGAGTGTTCAATTATTGGTAAAATCAATGCAGGGAGCTGCTTCAGATAAAAATTTTTTTAAAAATTTACCAAAATTAATGGTTCATTCATATCAAGGTTCAATGGCAAGTACATCAAAAGGTGTAGAAAATATTTTTAAGATAGCCCGTAAAGATTATCAAGATTTAAGTGATGAAGATAAACTAAAAAATATATCTTTAATATTCTTTGATGAAATGGGTCTTGCAGAACATTCTCCAAATAATCCTTTAAAAGTTATTCATGCAGCATTAGAATATGATCAAAATGAAGGAGATAAAAAGGTTGCATTTATTGGTATATCAAACTGGATTTTAGATGCTGCTAAAATGAATAGAGGAATATCTATATCTATACCTGAGCCGGATGAAGAAGATAATAAAGAAACATCATTAACTATAGGAAAATCCTATAATGAAGTAATTGCTATAAGATATAAAGAATTTTTCGAAAATTTAGGAAAATCTTATTATGAATATAAAAATTATTTAAAAAAGAACCATAATTCTGATGGAAAAGAGGATTTTCATGGAAACAGAGATTTTTATCATTTAGTTAAAAATTCTTCAAGAAATTTAATAGAAAAAGAAAAAAATGGTCAAATTGATGAAGCTTCTTTGATTGAAAGTGCAGTAGCTAGTATAGAAAGAAATTTTTCGGGTATTCAATTTGAAGAAAATGAAAAGATTACTTCATTAGAAGTTTTCAAAAAAATATTTAAAGGAATGTATCCTGCATGTGAAGTTTCAAAAGAATATAATGTCTTAAATAGAATAAAAGAAAATATAAATGATTTAAATAGTAGATATTTATTAGTTATTTCAAAATCATCTATTAGTACTTTCTTATTATCAACTATTTTATCTGATGAAAAAAAAGAATATAATTTTTATATAGGGAGCAAATTCGATCAAGACATAAATTCTGAAGAATATGCCTTAAAAGTTTTAAATAAAATTCAAGCTCATATGGAAAGAGGAAATATTTTGATTTTAAAAAATTTAGAATCTGTATATCCTGCTATGTATGATCTATTTAATCAAAATTTCACTATTTTAGGAAATAAAAATTATGCTCGTTTAGCAGTAGGTTCCAATACAAATACTTTTGCTTATGTTAATAATGATTTTAGATGTATTGTAACAGTTGATATTGACGTAATAAATAATGAAGAAGCTCCTTTCCTTAATAGATTTGAAAAACATATAATATCATTTGAATTTTTATTAAATAAAGAATTAATAAAAGAATGTGAAAATATTAAATCAATTTTGGACTTAATGGTAAAACATGATGAGAAAAAATTCAAAGCAATAAATTATAATTTAGCAGATTTATTGATAAACTGCAATTTAGACGAAGTTCAAGGATTAGTTTATCAAGCAAATAAAGAAGGAAAAAAGAAAGAGGAAATGATGGATTATGTTCTAGAAAAAATTGCATTAACTCTTCCTCAAGATATTTTAGTTAATATGCAAATTAGTGGTATGAAGCAAAAGAAAGCAAAAGTTTTTAAAAAAGTTATGGAATTTTATAATAAAGGAGAGCATACCAATTTCTCTAATTTTTTGAAAAAACTTAATAATTATAAGAATGTTGTTTATACTTTTAGTAATAATTTAGACGATATAAATAAAATAGATAATATAGATATTCCTTTAATAGGAAAAATAGAAAAAAAAAATATAAGGCAAATTCAAATAAATTCAATAAAATCAGAAAAAGAGTTAGATTTTCATTTAAATAATTTATTTGATGACGATAATTTGAAATTATGTCTTATCAAATTCCTGCCTTATGAAGGACTTCTAATGAATTATATTAAATATTTCATTGAAAATAAAGAAAAAGATTATGAAAATAGACCAAAAAAAGTTTTCATTTTTATTGTTTATTTAACAAGAGTTTTAAAAAATGATTTAAAAGATATTGAAAAAAAATCTTTGAAAGAACAAGTTCAAATAAAGAAGAAAATTCTTGAAGAATCATTATCAAATTTATCTGGTTATTATCAAATATTTATAGATAATCTAAATGGAGATGATAAAAACAAAATTGATAAAATATTAGCAATGAAAAAGAAAGATTTATTTAAAAATTTAATAAATGCTAATGAAGAATTATGTACAAATATTTATAAAAGTATAAGTTATATGAGATATAACATTATTGCACCTTATAAAGGTCTTAATAAAGAAAATTATGTTGATAAATTAATTACTTTTATATTCAAGAATAAAAGACTAAGAGATTTAATAAATGAAAGTATTATGAAGCAAACCCTTAATAATAATGATGATGTAATTACTAAAATATTTAAAGAAAAAGATTCTTTTAATGGTGAAGAAATTGAAATAATATCAGTTATAAAAAGATATTTATCAAAATTATATACATCTCAACTATCTTTATTATACTTTAAGGCAGAAAAAGAACAATTTTTCTCATCTTTATTATCAAATGCAATAAATGACAAAGTTTGGGGTTGTGAATTAAATAAAGAAGGAGAAAAAGAAAAAGAAGAAGAAGAAGGGAAAGAAGAAGAAATTAATCTAGGGGATGAAAATAAAGATAATACAATTGTTGAAAAAATTGCAAAGGCATATTTAGAGCAATTGAACTTTAATGACGGATTGACAAGGATAAGTGAAAAGAAATACTCAAATAATATTGATATAATTTTTGGATTAAATATACCTGGAATAAAACCAGTATTTGATAAAATATTAAAATCAGTTAAAGAGAATATATTAAAAAAATACAGAAATAATGAAAATGAGTTAAGAAATGCCTTAGAAGATGAAGAAGTTGATCAAGTAAAGAAAAAATATTTTGAAGACTTAAGTATGTATGATAATTCTTTAGTCAATATATTTAAGAAAGAGAAGCAATTAACAAATATTATTAATATAATAAATATTAATCAAGAAGAAAATAATAAAATATATGAATTATTAAGTAATGATTATTACACTCTTTTCCTAAATAGTTGCTTAAATAAGAAAAAAAATAAAAAAGAAGAAGAAGAAGAAGATAAATTATTGATCATAGACAATATTGATAATAATATACAATTCTTAAATTTAATGATGAATTTAAGAAATAATAAAATTAATCAATATTTAAATGAAGAGAAAAAAGATATTATCAACCAATTGGCAAGTAATATTAATTGGACAGAAGGTTATTCTGAAGAAATTTCATCACTTCAAAAAATATTCTTAAAATTAAGTATGAAAATTCCTGAATTCTATGATCAAATAGAAATTATTATAAATAACAAACAAGTAGCTTATGAAATATCAAGTAGAAATCCAGAATATACTTCTATAGTAAATGAAGTATTTTTCCTTTCATTAGATTCTATTCTGAGAATAATTACTTCAAAAGAAAATATATATGAATTAGAAAATATAGATGATTTGTTTGATTTAATTAATACAAATAAAGAGGTACTTCAAAGTGCCATGGAATTAGAAGCAAATTTAACTTTAAGATCAAAAGAAGTTTTCTCTTTACAAGAAATTTTAAAATTAATTAATGCATTTTATTTAAATAAATTAATTAATGTAGAAAATATTACAAAAGTTATTCAATATTTTGGATCACAAACTTTTGCTACAAAAGATAAGAAAAAATTAATTAATAGTTTTAATGATTTTTACAAATTTTTAGTAGATAAGCTTGGGAAATTGCCTCCAAATAAAAATTTCAATTTTTATAAAACATTAGGTTTTATTTTTTTAAGTGAATTTTTAAAAATAAGTTTTGATGAATTCAGAGAATCTCTTTTGCAAAAAATTTTAGAAGACAACAATTTAATTAAAAATTGCGCTCAAATAATAAAAATTATTTTTGAAAATATAATAGATTGCGATCCAAGTTCAATGCTAGGAAATTTTGAAGGTATAAAAGAAGAACAATCTAAAATGATTAGAAATTTAAATAATACTAAAAATGACTTTTTAGATGAAGTAATAATGAA
>JAJNAB010057336.1:0-10713 GCA_023783335.1 Enoploplastron triloricatum | reverse complement strand
ATTTACTATAAGCAAGGCATAAGATATTTACAACTAAAATATTTCTTAGTTTATATTATCTTCTAGATGCTAATTATAAATTTAATTACTAATAATATATTATAATATTATTCAAATATAATAAATTAATTTTGGGGAATATTATTTTAAATAATTTTTATTAGTTTTTGATTATTATCAAATGGTTTAATATAAATATATGAAAGAAAAATGTATTTTTATTTGAAAATGAATAAAAAAAGAGAAATAATTTAAAAAAAAAAAAAGAATACAAAAAAAATGGACATAGAAACAGAGAAAAAGCCAAAAACACCAGCATAACTGAGCCAAAAGAAGAAGATTTTTCATGTGATATAGAAAATGAATCTAACCTCATAGATCATGAATTTTGACTGATTAATTGAGTATCTAAGGCGTCTTTAGCCATCATTTTGTTCTATTTTCAGTCCGTCGTTTTTCTTTTGGTGTTTAAACCTTAGCAGCACTATCCTTGCCTTCCATTTTAGTCATTATGTATTTTCGGTACCATTCATACAGAGAATCTCTATTTTCTCGAATATTTTTTTTAATCTTTTCTTAAAATTTCCATAATGTGATATGATTAGCTCTGTATTATCCAGATTTCTTCTGATCTTGACGTGAGGGATCTTTTCTTTTAGGATTAACTTGTATATTATTTCCTTTTCTCTTCTTGGAATTCTGTATTGATTTCTTTCTAAGTCATATTATATTTATGATGAAATATAAGTCTATATTTGAAAGTCTTTGAATGTTAATTAGTTTGTCTAAGCTTACTTGGAATCTGTTGTTGTCATCTTCATATGGAAAATGCTGAAGTTGAATGTTTTGTCTTAATTCTTGGACTTTTATGTTGTCTTTTGGGTCAATTTTGAGGATAGTTTCTTTCTCTTCTTGTTTTGACTCTTCCTTTGAAGTTTCTTCTTCTTTTTCTTTCTTTTCTTTGGCTTTGTTAAATTCATATAATTAAATACATTTTATTTATCTTTAATTTTATAAATTTAATTTGTGGATAATATGTTTAAATGTGATGGTATAAGAAGTATAAATAATGTTTAATGATAATTCATCTAAATTGTTTGGATAAGATATCATAAAGTTCTGGATAATTTGTCCAATAGGCCCCCATATTTCAGATTCATTAAGAGTATTATTATTATTATTTCATTCTCTTAAATGATTTTATAATTAATAAAATTATTATTTAAATAATTTAAACTTTTTTTTTAATTAATTTTTTCATTATCACTACTTTCACTTTTATCTTCTAAATCTTCCATATTCATACCAACATCATTTAAATCTTCCATATTCAAACCAACATCATTTTCGACAATAAATTCATTTAATTTTTGGTATCCTTCAAAAATATCATCTAAACTTCCATCTTTTTTATTGTTTATTCCAGTTACTAAAAACGATTTTTTAATTACTTCTTCATTTATAGAATTTTTATTATACCAAGCTTCCTTTATCCATTCTATTCTTACTTCCCTTTTAATTTTCTTAAAATTTTTTAGTTTTAATGAATGCTTCCAATAAGCATTCATTTATTTTATGACCTTTTTTTGAGGTAGGCGACATTTTTTAATTAATTTTTTTAAAAAAAATAATTAATCCAAAAATGTAAATTTAGGAATTGTAGATTGGGGATTGCAATTTTCTATAGTAAGGACCGTCCTTCATTGAAATCCCCATCCTTTTTAAATTTTTTATTAAAAATAGAATTACCGTAGATGAAGGAATCCTGCCCCCACTTTGAGAGTGAGATTCCCATAGCCGTAACTTCTGAATTTTAATAAATAAAATAAAAAATTCAAGAATAGGTTGGACACTTACAATAGGTGATTATTTTAACTGCCATTTTGTCGTTTTTATTCATTAATAAATTATTCTGAATGAGGTCATAAAAACATAATAATTAATTTATTTTGAAAATATTTAGAATAAACAAATAATTTTAATTTAATTATATATTTTATTATATATAATGATTTTATTTTTTTTATTAGCCTTTTTAAATTTAATGGAAATAAACCGGCAACTCCCCATATCATATTATCTCCACAAAAAATAAAAAGAATTAATTGTTCTAGTCTTTTTTTATTTAAAAAATCGATTTTATTAAAAAAAGGCCAGAACAGTTAAACTTTGATTTTCAATTTTTTATAAATTAAATATAATAATATTTTTATGGTTTTATTAAAAATTAATTAACCTTTTTGCATTTAGTGGAAAAAAGCAGATAACTGTTGCTACAGGATTATTTCAACAAAAAACAAAAATATATAAATAAATTTATCCTATTTAATAATGGGAAAATACAATAATTTTTTCAATCAAATATTTTTATGATATTTAAGTTGTATGTGCAACTAAAATTCAAATCAACAAATATTTTTGCAATAATAGTATGAACTGAAGAATAATATTTTATGAATATTTTTTATATGTCTCTTCAAGCCACATCAACCGCAATTTACTACCATTCAGATAAAAATCATTCAAGAGTTGATCATAATCGGTATTTTGAATATTTCCTCTTATATATAATTTAAAGGAAAATTTAAATATAATCACACTGATATTTTCTTGTTAATTTTTCTTGCCTTATTCGCCACGTTCAAATATTGGGACTATCAATACCATAATAAAATTTTTAAACTAGATTGGGCAAAACTGTTTGGTAAAACTACTGGTATGAATACCTACATTTCTATAATGCTGTCATAAACTTCACCAAAAGGATGCTCTTTAAAATGGAATTGGCTTTTATATTAATCTCTTAATGGATTATATTTTTAGCATAATTTATATTTGCAGATTTTTCCATAATGATTAATTCATGTTATTGTTAATACATTTATAAAATCAAAAAAATCTTCTTGGTTTTTTAAGTATTCTATATAAAATTTAAGTGGATCTATTCATTTAATTAACAATGTTGATTAGTACTATCTGAAACTTCTAAAATTTGAATATAGGTTGCTTCTATGCTTATATTATCACAATTACAATTTGTAAGCTGGTAACTTTTAAGGTTCTTTTATTCAACATTTCTTTGAAGATTTTTCAAAGGATATCTTTCTTTTTCTCGAGACCTTTTTCCCTTTCTCCCTTAACAATCCCTTTGAATGAACCCTTCATAAATATTCCTTTATTTCCAACAAAATCAAAAGCCATAATAAATATAAAATTTATATGTTGATATTTAGTCAGTTTTGTAGCATTAATGAAATCAATGATCTTTTATTTGATATTTTAGTTGCTTTAACTAGAGTATATCATCATATTTCAAAAAAGTTTGTAATGAATTAATTAACTTTTTTTAATAATTTTAAAAGATTATAGTGATTATAAAAGCATTTTTTAAGTTTCACAATATATATTACCTTCTTTTTTTTTAAGCAACTGCCTTTAATTTTATCTTTAACTTTTTCTATATTAGCCTATTTTTGGTTTTATTGGATGGAGTAATTATCTTCATACTATATATTATCTACTTCTCCATTTTTTAAATTTTCTCTCCTTTGTGAAATCAAGTTCCTCAATTATGCTTTTTAATTGTGTCTAATAAAAGTAATTTCCATATCAGGGACCTCTTTCGAAGTTGTTCTAATATTACTTTCTCTATCATGACCCTAATTTATTTATCTTATTGTAATAATTTCACAACACATTCTTTTTTTGAAATCTTCATATTAATCTAGAATAGTAAAGTTTTACCAACAAAATTAAACATCAATTGATTATTGGATGCTAATACTTTCTATTTTACATTTTATTTTTAAATAGAATCTTAAAACATTTTTATCATATTTTCATTTAATGAAATGAGATAGTTCATCATATTCATCATGGCATTATCAAATTCTTCATTCCCAGTTTTTTAGTCCTAAAATTTTATAAATTATTGGCTTATTTCCCTTAATAACAGGTTGTAAAACTTACTTGCCTTTTTTTTAAATTCAAAATCTTCATATTATTTGAACTTTTTTCCATAATCTTTCTCCCTTTTTGGTGGTTTAACAGGTGGCTTATATTTTTACTAATATATTATTCTTTCTACAAACATTAAGCGTTTATCAATTTTTGGAATTCCTTCCGTTAAAAGATGAAAATGTTGATCCTGTGATCCGGACGTCCGGAACGAACCTTGGTTATATTAATCCGGACTTCCGGATCGATCCTGATATCTTTTAAATTAAAATGAATTATAATAAATTTATTCTTAACTAATCAATCTAATATAATCTAAATTTTAAAATATATGTATAATATATATGATATTTTAATTAACTAAAGTATCATTTTTAATTTTAATTTAATCAATTACTTTTAAATAATTCTAAATTTTATTTAGACTCAATTAAATTCTTTTTAATGCTAATTCATTTAAAAATTTTTTCAAATAATTTTCCTCTCAAAAGCTTCTAAATAATTTCTCTTTTTATTTTTTGGTTTAGGTTTATCAAAAGGGTAAAATTCATCAAAATTTAAATCATTGATATTTTCCACATTTCCTTCATTTTCATCTAAAAATAAATTTTTACCTAAATCATTCTCAATTATTTCATCAATTTCTTCGTTGATTTGTTTACATTCTGAATTTTTATTTTACCTTCCTCTTCTTCTTCACAATCATCAATATTTATATCGAAATATAAATCTAATAAATATTTTGATACCTTATTTATAATATTATTTATTTCTTCGTTGCCTTGTATAATTTTAGGTAAATATAATTTTTCTTTATATTGATTATTATATTTAACAAAAAAATCTAAAATATCTTTCACTACAGAAAATTTTTCATTTTTGCAGGCATTGGATTTATAATTGAATCTTTAACTTTATTGAATGTTTTTATTATAAAAATTTTATATTTGTCTATTAAATAGGAAAGCTTTTGATGAAATACATCCAATTCTGAATTCAATGAATGATGGAAGCTTTCGACATAATTATTAGTCCTATTTATCAATTCCTCATTTTTTAAATTTTCAAAATTTATATAATTAATTCGTAGACAATATTTTTCATAGTATTTTACTAATTTTTTATAATTTTCGTTATTTTCTATAATATAAAAATTTTTAATATCTTCATAAAAACCAATTTTTTCATCAATGAGCATAAATGGTTATTTTTAAGATAAACAATAGAATTTTTACAATTTTTATTATTTCTTTTGTACATAAATTTAATTTTTTAGCTTTGGACCATAATAATTTAATAAAATGAAAATAACACCCATCGATTTTTATATTTTCAAAATTTTTTTTAACGGCTTTTTGCATAGCACTTTCAAAATCCATCATGAAAAATTTTGGAAAATCTTTTATTTTATGTCCAGTATCTTCATATATTGATATAAAAATTTTAATTATTTTATCATATAAATATTCTGACCTTCCAGTAGTCGGAATTAAAAATAATGGAATAATGTAATTCATATCTGGATAATAACCTATAATATTTATCAGTTGATAAAAAGATTTAGAGCATGATTTAAAAGTTCCATCTATTAGAATTTGGGAACATTTAGAAATTTAATTTAATTGGCATTCACTAGTAAATATTATAAATTGATCTGATTTATTTTTATTTTTGAAATTTAGAAAATTTGTATAATTATAGCAAAATAGCATATTAATCATATTTATGCTTCCTTCACCATATGTTATGACTATTTTAGTAATATCTTTAATAAATTTTTTATCTGAAGGGTAAGTAGCTTCCCTATATTTTTGTAAATAATATTTTATAGAATTTTTTTTTATATTTATACCGTTATTTTTTAGATTTGCAATATGAAATGGAAGTTTTTTGTCCAAATTAGCAAATATTAAAGATTTAATTAATTCTTTAGTATTTTTAATATTTATTTTTATATCTTTGGTTTTGCAAATTTTATTTTCTGTTTTTTCGGCTTCCTGGTTTTCATTACATTTATGTGTTTGATTTTTACTCGTATATTTAAATTCTATTCTTTCATCATTTGGATTTTCATTATATTTGAATAAATTTTCCTTATTAATTTTTATCCCTACATTACATATAGATCGAAATTTACATCTATATGTATAATAATCATTTGTTATTGTATCTTTAAAAGAATAAATATAGTTATTAATAGTTAAATGTCGTGGAGGAAAAATTTTTGCAGAATCTTCCATTTTGAATATATACATTTTTATTTATTTATTTAAATTATTTTATTAAAATGATAAAATAATATTTATTTTAAATTTATATTTTGATTTTACTTTATCTATTATTATTCAATAATGAAAATTGTTTGTATTTTTATTTTTTTTTAATTTTTTGAATTACAGGTCGATCAGGATCTAGACCCGGAAGTCCGGATTAATATAACCAAGGATGGATCCTGATCAGATCCGGACGTCTGGACCCAAGATCAACATTTTTATCCCCATCCATTCCTTCCTTATATCTTATATTATCTTTTTCATAAGATTTGCATATCCTTCGTTATTCAGATTAATTCTAATTTGTACATTAAACCTTTCAAGAATGTTGGATTTTATGCTCAATATATGAATTTTTTGGAATATTAAAATTTTTATCCTTTTTTTTTAAAGGAATTATCCCATATATTAAAGTTTTTATCCGAATATTTAAAAAAATTTTTTAATCCATAATTTTTTGCATGGTATTGCTCTTTTCATTATCTTCCCTCCCTATTTATTATTCCTATCCTCTATAAAATAATTTTTATTAGTTTTGCATTGTCTTGCCCCCCCAATCCTAGCTAAAAAAATTTATTCTGATATAAAAAATTAAAAAATATGAATTTAATAATTATAACATATAGGTTGGAAAATACCTATATTTATACAATTTAAATTCAATGATAATAAAAATATTTAAATTATAAATATTTTTTAAATTTATTAAAACATGAATCATTTAGTAAGAGCAAACAAACAAGAAATATTATTATTAATAAATAAAAAAATTCTTTGATTTCACAAAATTAAAAATCTGATTTAGCATTGTCTTTCCCTCCTCCCTATTTTTTTGAAATTCTTTTGGTCATGGGGAAGACTATGCAAAATACGGTATTTCATGCTTTTTCTTAATGATATAATTTATTAAAGAATTACTTATTTTATCAATATAATATAGAAGCAATTCTATAATGTCTTATTATTTATAATTCGTAGCATTTATTCTTTTACTATTTTTTTATTTTTTTAAAGATAAAAAATGGAGAAAAAATGTAAATTATATTGCAATAGCAATAAAAGAACTATTAAAAAGTGAAAACCTTAAAAATATCAAAACAGAGAGTTTATTATTGGACAAAAACCCCTATAATATCCATTAAAAATTGTAAAAAAAAAGATGATGATATTTACATCAAAAAAATAATTAATTTAGCAAAGGATAAAACTACTTCAGAAATGAGTTCATCAACAATCAGAGATATTATTAACAATCAATTAAAAACAGATAAGAAAAAAATTTCCATAATAAAATGACCGTATATAGAATTTTAAAACAAGCATATGGAACTCTAACTCCAAGAAAAGGGAAAAAAGTTTTTTATTTAACTAAAAACAAAAAGAAAAAAGGGTTTTGATATTATAAATAGGCCTGAAAAAAAACATGAATTATCCATTATGATAGTAGGTGGAGTTTCTTCAAAAGGATTGAGTGATTTAATATTATTGGATGGCACTGAAAATGAATTCACATATAGCTAAATTCTTTGTTATTTTAAAGATTATTTTGATAAAATAAATGGTCCTCTTTTTTTTGAGCAAGATGGAACTACACCACATACAACAGAATCCAGTAAAAATTAAATAACTCAATTATTTGGAGAAAATGTTTTAATTCAAAACCCTCCCAATTCTCCTGATTTAGCTTACCCCATTGAAACCCTTGGGGAAAGAATTAAACCAAGAATAAAGAGTAGAGTTCCAAAAATATTAAATGAATTAAAAAATTATTCTTTGGAAGAATAATGGAATGCCATTCCAAAAGAATTAATTAAAAAAACTGGTCAAAACTATATTAAAAGATTATAAAAATAATAGATATTTGGGGGAGTTGACTTGAAGATTATTATCTGAGAGAAATCTGAAAAGAATCAAAAGAAAAAGAAGAAAATGAAGAATCTGAAGGAGAAGAAGAGGATGAAATTAAAAAGGAACTACTAAATAAAGATGAAGAATTTGAAGGAGAAAAAGAAAATGATGAATAGAAAAAAGAATTAGAAAATAATAAATTAAAAATGAAAATCGCATATAGCGATATAAAATTAAATATTCTTAAAAAAAAGCATATAGCAAAACTAAATAAAAAAATTGGTGAAATTAAAAAAGAATAAAGGAAAAAGATAAAATCTTTAAAACAAACTCCAAAAGGAATACCTGAAATAGTTGAATTTTGAAAAAAAAGAAAAATGGGTATTGAAGAAAAAAAGAAAGTGATATTAACGCTATTAAAAATAAAATTAATGAAATTTCAAATATGAATATAATTGAATATTTGAAATTTACTAAAAAACTAAGAAAAATAATAAATTAAAAATGAGGAAGAATCAACTATCGATGAATCCATTGAAACAATATTAAAATTAAAAGACTTAATTGAAAATGAAAATAATGGTATTAATTATGAAATTGATTTTGATTAAATAGTATTTATTTAATTAAAAGACAATAAATTTAGATTAAAAAGAGTTTAAATTTAAAAAGTAAAAACTAAATCTATTAATTATTTTTATATTTAAAAAATAGTTCTATTTTTGTTTGATATTCATTTCCGATATCATTAAGGTGGAATAGTAATATTATTATTCCTAATAAAATTATCAAATTGAATAGTATAACTATTATTGATATATCAGAACCTTCTGTTTTTAAAAATTTAAATATATTAAAAGTGAAAAAAACCAGCACTAGCATTATAATCATCTCCTTCCTTTTTTTGCATTTCTTCATTTCTCCAATTTAAATATTGAATTTTATAATTTTATTTTAAATTAGAAATGAGAGATAAAGAAGGAAGATTTAAAAAAGCTGAAGAAGATGGAATAACCTTTAATTTTACTTTGCCATCACTAAAAAAGATTTTTTACTTTGGATTACTTATTGCTATATTAATACCATGGATTATTATCGGAAATAGATTAAATATTTTCAAAAAAATTTTAAATTTTTTTGAAATGATTATGGGGAATACAAATGAAGATGGAGAAAAACAAAAAAAAACTGGACTATTCTATTGGATTAAATATTATTAATAGCTTAATTTTATTTATATGAAAATATGAAAATTTAACGGTTAAAAAATTATTATTATTTTAATCTAATAATATTTTTATAATTTGCTTTTTCACCATTTTTTATCTTTATAAAAAAATAGTAAAAAAATAAATGTTATGAATAATAATTATAAATAATTATTAAGAAAAATCAAGAAGTATAATTATGGGATAAAAAATTTATATAATATTCGAATAAAAAATTTAATATATATTGGATAATACATTTAAAAAAGGAAATTTTTTCTTTATCTTCATCAAATATTTGCTTATCTTTGCAACCTTTATCCATAAATCCTTTGAGATTTTGTACTTAATGTTAATTGTTATTTTTTCATAATTTTTAGGTTCTCTAATCATTATAGATATACTATTATTTTATTAATACCCTCAATTATTTCGATTTCATTCAATTCTATTTTAGTCCAATCATTTCTAAAAAAGACTATATTCAAAAAAGTTCCATGCCTGGGGGATATTAAAGTGTAGTTTACTTATTTTATAAACTTAAATCTTTCACGAATAAATTATATTTATGTAATTCATTATTATTTGAGAATTTTAATTTCTTGAACTCTAAAATAGAACAATTAAGATTAATTTTATAATAAGGTTTTTTATTATGGTTTTTCATTTTATTTAATTTTTTTAAATTTATTAATTTTAATAATAAATTATTTAAGCAATATTCATTATATATTAATTATTTAATAAAATGATGGAAAATAATGATAATAATTTAAGCAATTTTTATGGTCAAAATTTAAATATTACCACTCAGTCAACAGATAATATAAATGAACTTTCTAATTTAGATATAGAGCCAATCAGTAAGATTGACTATTCAAATCATTATATTTGTACTAAATGTCACATATTTCCTTTTATTAAATTTTGCAAAGATAGGAAAAGAATTAGATGGACTTGCTCTTGTGTTAACAATAAAGAAATCTTAATCAAAGATTTATTTAATAAAACAAATGATATATTTATTGAAAATTCCTTCTCAAATTTTTTATCATCAACTACTATAAATATAAGCAATGATAAAGATTTTAAAGATGGGTTACTCTGTAAAGAGCATAAATTAAAATATGAAAGCTTTTCAAGATTTTTTTTTATTAATTATTGTAAAGAATGTAAGAAAGATAAATATATTATTAATTTTAAAGATATTAAAATAAATGATGATAAAATAAATGAAATATTTAAAAAAATAAATGATAATAATGCCTACAGTAAAGAAATATCGGATCAATATAAATTGATTAATCCTAATGAAGAAGAAATTTCAGAAAATATAATAATATTATCAGAAGAAGAAGAAAATAGATTTAATAAATTAATAAATATTATAATAAATGATTATAAAAATTATCCAAATTTTGTTCACT
>JAJNAB010057335.1:0-10733 GCA_023783335.1 Enoploplastron triloricatum | reverse complement strand
TTATTATATTATAATTCAATTTCAGTATAAATATATTTAATTAAATTTTATTAATTTTTCACAAATTATTTTTTAAGATTCAAATCATAATTTTTATATATTTTTTTTTGTAAGATATTTTATATTTATTATCTTTATCTTTAATTTTTTATATAAAAGATATATTTAAAATTGAACTTTTAGATAAGAATGCCATTATTGAATATTTAATTGAAGGAGCAACAAAGAAGGAAGAAATTGAAGAAATATTTAGTTTTAACTCAAATGTAAAAAATACTTTAGAATTAGTAGATAATTATTATGAAAAAATATACAAAAAAATAACCAGAAAAGAAAAAACTTCTTTTTTGGCTCAATTTTTAACTTTTTTGCAGGCTCAGATTTTGCACTTTCAATAAAATATCCGAAACTCAAGCAAGATGAAGATATAAAAGATATAATTTATTTGCATACAAATATTATTGAAAAAGATTTAAAAACTAATAAAGAAAAAATTAAAATAATTAATTTCAAAAAACTAATTTTAGATATAATTGAAACATATAAAAATTCATCATTAGATAAAATACAATTAATTTTTGAATTGATTAAAACCCAAAGTAGAATTGAAAATGTTGATGATATTTATTATTCATGGGCTGAAGCAATACATAACAAAGATATTTCCCTAAGCAAAAAATTACAAATGAGCAATAAAGAGATAATTGATTTTGTAAAAGATACAGACATCTTTTATAAATTAGAAGATTATAAAGATGATTCTAAAAGAGATCCTACTATTTTCTATTCTTTTGATATTTATCTAAATGATAATGAAAATTATTTCGAGTTATTTAAAAAAAAATATGGGATTTATTTATATCTATAAAAAGTAAATGGAAAAAGTTTATAGAAGTATTTTTAGATAAATTGCATTCTATAGATAAAGTTGGATTAATTTTTAAATTACTCCCTTTAGAAGCTCAAGATATAGTTTTTACTGAAAAAATTTTAGAGAAATTTGAAGATACATATTTTATAAATACATACAATGATAAACTTTGTACAAATTTAAATGAAGACTTATATACAATTCTCAAAATAATAGTCAAAAATAAAATTGAGGTGAAAAAATTTACAAATCTATAGTAGAAAAAAATTATTATTTAATGAAGAAGCAATTAATAATATTTATTTATATATTTTAAGTAAAAATGAAAATTCAATTATTGATAGTATTCAACATCTTATAATTAATTTTTTTATGGAAAAAACAAGTAAACAAACTCCAGAAAATTTCTTCTTTTTAATTAAATCAGCTAAAAGTGAAAGATTTCTCTGTGATTTATTTAACCAAATGGAAGAATTTTGCTTAACAAAAGAAGAGTTTTATAATAAGCAAAAAACAAAAAATTATAAATTATATGAATTATTTATTAAAGGAAATTATATTAACAATCAAAATTTTTTTGAAACAGAATACTTTAAAAAATTAAGTGATTTAAAAGGAAAATTATATATTGAATTAAAACAACTTGAAATACCTTTTTATCAAATCATTCCATTAAATGAAGATCCAGAAAAGCCTTTAATTGAAAAATTAAATCTTATTTTAAGTGAAGAAAATCCTCAAGAATTATATGAAAAAATTGATATTAATGCAAAAAAAATAGAAGAATTATTAAATAATATAGAAAATATATACAATTACTTAAACTTTTTTGATAAAGATGAAAATCAAGAAAATATAAATAATTTATTAACATGATGAAATAAAACATCTAAATGAATTTATAGGAGATAATGATAATTCTCAAATTGAAACAAATGATATTGAAGATTTTATTGCTTGTAGTAATTTTGTTAATACTTTAATTAATAATAAAATTTTACAAAACGATAAATTATTTGATCAAAATTTGAAAGAAAAACTCAAAGAAGATAAATCAATTGGAATAAAATTCAAAAATTATTTTCAAAATTATGGAGCAATAAAAGAAATATATGAAGATTATACAAATAAACCTGTAATTTCTAAGAAAAAAATTGAAAATATTTTGAATAATTCAATTATAACTATATTTAATAATTAGAAGAAATATCTTTTGAAGGAATTTATATTAATGAAAATAATGAGCCAAAATCTTTTGATATTGATGAAATAATAGAATTAAGAGATAGATCTTTATTAAATAAACAGAATTCTAGGGAAGAAGAAAAAAGAACAAAAAAATTTGTAAATATGGTAAATGATCTTAACCAACTTATAGAAAATATTTCATTATTATGCCTTTCTGGATATACTCAAGATATCAAAATTGAAATTCAAGTAGAAAGAAATAAAATATTTGAAAAAAATGATAGAAATAAAAATCTTAAAAAAATAATTAAGAATTATCATGATTTAAATACTAAATTAAAAAAGGCTCAAATTCAATCATATAGAAATAATGAAATAATAAGGTTTAAATATGGAAAATTATTTAGAATATTAAATGATAAAATTTTAAAAGGAATTGGAAATATAGACTATGTTTTAAAACAAATATCAAATAATAAATTTCAAAAAGAATTAACTGAATTTGAATATGTTAAAAATGAAAATCAGTTTGATGAATTATTCAACAATATATCTAATTATCTGTTAAAAACAATGGAATTAAATCAAACTTCAATAGAATAAATTTTATCTCAAAATAAAATTAAATCTGAATTTAAAAATAAAGGAATATATAGAACTCCTTGCCCTATAGCTGAATTTGAGAAAAGAATATTACAAATATATTTACATTTTACAGGAAATTTACCACTTCTTAACACTGTTTTATTTTGCACTGAAGATACAACAACAGAAGAAATATTTTCATTTTTATATAGAACTATTTTATGCCAATGCCATGTTTTATTTACTTTGATTAATATTGATTCATTAGAATTATCTAAAAGACATGAAACTATAAAATTATTAAGTAATCTTAATAAAAAATATCAAAATAAAAATTCAATGCTTGCTATTATTTATCAAAAAGATACTGATGTATTAAGAACAATTGAAAATATTATCCCAGATAAAAATATAATAAAGCAAGACTCTCTTAAAGATATAAGTGATTACAAATTAAATAATATCGAAATTGTAACCTCGAGTAAATCAGGATTTGGAAAATCCATAGAAATTAAAAATAAAATTAATAATATTTTTTTTTTATATAAATATTTTATTCATAATTAATATATTTATTAATTTTAAATATGAAATTATTTAATTATAATTTATGTTAAATTTTATTTATGAATTAAAAAATATTAATTTTTCATTAAAATAAATCAATATGGGAAAAAATATTTTTATTTTCCTATAGGAGGAGTATTTACTCGAGATGAAATAGTTAAAAGATTGCAAAATTTAAATTGCATCAAAATGATATTAGTTCTTCTATTATTCATTTAGATCTTAATGATACTGGCTTAGATGATTTAGTTAAAGAAATATTATTTAAGCTATTAATATTAAAAAGCTTTAACTCAAATGAAAATATCATATATTTTGGAGAAAATATTCAATTTATTATTGAATTGCCAGTTGGATTTTTAAATTTTTGTGAAAAATATCAAATTTTGAAATATGTAGAAAAACACAATATAGATAGTCTTCTTCCTTTAAAACTTTCATCAGAAGACATTAAAATAAAAGATTCATTTATTCAAATAGTTTCAAATACTTTTAAATTTTATGAGAATAAAAAAATTAATGAATATAATATAGATTTAGAATCAAATAATTTTTTATCACAAGAATAATGCCAAAGTTTAATTGATAAATATTTTTCATGAGATTTTAACTATTATCAAAAAATGATGTTTATTCATGTTTTGGGAACCCAATTTAAAATGTTTTGTGAATGTGATTTTTGTAATTATCAAAATGCAAAATTATTTTTTACTGATTATTATGCCCGTACTCAATTAGAAGCAATTAAAAAATCTCGCCCAATTATAATAGAAGCTTTAATTGAATCAATAAAATTTTTCACAACAGGCCCTTATGATAAATTGCTTTCTTCTCAAAATGAAAGTTTGAAAGAAAATGATCATTATGATGAAGATGCAATGAATAATCAAGCAATAAAATCTATGGAAGAGCTAAAAGATACTATTACTTTTGATTCAATTAAAGGAACATTATTCTTTTTTAATTTAGATAAAACTTTTTTCAGTATAATTACCAATTATTCAAAACAAGAGGAAAAATATAATATGTTTAAAGAATTATGGAATTCTCAAAATGTCACTGCAAGAAACAAAAATGAAAATATGAAAGATTTGACTGACTATTCATCTCTTAACCATGAACAATATCTAGAAGAATTAAGAACAATAATAGGATTATCTCCTGCTTTAGATTTAAAAAAATTTGCAGAAGATCAAGGAAATTATGTTTTTACAAGAGATAATTTTATTAAAATGGTTTTAATTTTGCAGAGAATTGAATCTAAAATTCCAGTTATATTAATGGGTGAAACTGGATGTGGAAAGACAAGTTTATTAAAAATGTTATCTGTACTTTTAAATAAAGGGAAAGAAAAAATGAAAACTTTAAATATTCATGCAGGAACTTCTGAACAAGATATTATTGATTTTATTACCGATGTAGAAAAAAAAATAATAATTGAAAATGAAAAAGAATTAGAAGAAGAAATGAAAATATTCGATGAGGATGAATCCAATAGAGCATATAATAGAGATAATATAATGAAAGAAAAAAAAGAAAAGATATTTGGGAGAAAAACTTGGATTTTCTTTGATGAAATTAATACATGTGAATCAATGGGATTAATAGGGGAAATAATGTGTAAGCATTCCATATATGGTGAAGAAATTAAAAGTAATTTAGTCTTTTTAGGAGCTTGTAATCCTTATAGAACAATGACAAAAAAATTGAAAGAAAGTGGATTAGTTTATCATAATCAAAGTACAAATAAAAGAGCAAATTTAGTATATACTGTAAATCCCTTACCATTTAATTTATTAAATTTCATTTTTAATTTTGGAACAATTAAACCACAAGATGAAAGAAAATATATAGAATCAATGGTTGCAGAAACGATAAAACAAATTTATCCAGAAAATTCTTATCAAGAAATTGAGGAAATAAAAAATTTAACAACAAATGTAATATGCCATTGCCATACTTTTATAAGAAAAATTTATGATGAATCTTCTGTAAGTCTAAGGGAAGTTCGAAGATTTAATATTTTTTTCAAATATTTTGTCAATTATTTATCAAAAGATTCTGATTTTAGAAATAAATATAGTTCAATAAAAGAAAAATTCATTGATAGTATAAATTTAACAACCTATCTTCGCTATTATTTGAGATTATCTGAAAAAGATAAAAGAAAGGAATTACAAAATGATTTAACTAAGATTTTTGGAAAAGATTTCTTGGATGTTCCAATGAGAGAAGAATCATATATTGCTGAACAATTTGTAATTGAAAAAGAAAAAGGGATTGCTCTAAATAGAGCATTAAGAGAAAATTTATTTACATTATTTGTTTGTACAGTTAATAGTGTTCCATTAATTATATGTGGAAAACCAGGAACTGGAAAATCTCTTAGTGTAAATAGTTTATACAGTTCAATGAAGGGAAGTTATTCAAAAAATGAATTATTCAGAAAATATAAACAATTATATATTTCATCATACCAAGGTTCAGAAACAAGCACGTCTCAAGGGATAAAAGAAGCTTTTGCAAGAGCTAGAGCTCCCTTAATTAAATTAGAAAAAGAAAACAAAGAACAAAATATTATATCAATGCTTTTCTTTGATGAGATGGGACTTGCTGAAAAAAGTAAAAATAATCCTTTAAAAGCCATTCATTCTGAACTTGAATATGATCAAAATAAATATAAAATTGCAATTGTTGGTATATCAAATTGGAAATTAGATGCTTCAAAAATGAATAGGGCATTATATTTATCAGTACCAGATCCTGATAATGAAGATTTAATAGACACTTCTACAGCAATTGCTCAATCTGTTGATAGTTCTTTAGCAAATAATTATAATGAACTTTTTATTGCTTTAGCAAATACTTATTATGAATATAAAGAAAAAGTTAAATCTTCAAAATCAGAAGGAGATTTCCATGGAAATAGAGATTTTTATCATTTAATTAAAAATGAAATTTATCAATTGATTAAAGTAAAGGATGAAATAAATTCATCTAATAAAAGTCAAATCTTAACAACTATTGGTTTAAGAAGTTTAGAAAGAAATTTTGGAGGGCTACCTGATTCTATTAATAAAATAAAAGCTATTTTTGCTGAAAAGTTTAATGAATTTACAGAAAATACTGTTTATAATGTTTTGCAATGCGTTAAGGATAATTTGGAAGATTATAATAGTCGATTTTTATTATTAGTTTCAAAATCTTCAATAAGTCCATATTTAGTCAGCTATATTTTAGACTCACTTAAAAAAAATTATATCTTTTTGGTTGGAAGTAATTTACAAAATGATATTAAAGGCGCTGAAAAAGGAGTTGGATATTCAGAATCATTATTAAATAAAGTTCAATTTCAAATGTGTAATGAAAGCGTTTTAGTTTTGAAAAACCTTGAAATTATTTATCTCTCTTTATATGACTTATTTTATCAAAATTATACTAAAATGGGAGATAAACAATTTTCAAAGATTGCATTTGCAAATGCAAAATCTTCTTCAGAAGTAAATAGAAAATTCAGAACTATTATTCTAGTTTCTCAAGAGCAAATTGATCAAAAAAAAGAAGATCCTCCATTTTTACACAGATTTGAAAAACACATTATTTCTATTGAAAACTTTTTATCTGAAGGTTTTGTAGAAATTGGAAAAAAAATTCATAGTGATATTGAAAAAATTTCAACTTTTAATAAAAATAAAAAATTAATTATTGATCTTGATCATGTTTTAATTAACTGTGGGCTTGAAGAAATTGAAGGTTTGATTTATAAAATAATTAATGATCAAAAAAATGCAGAATTTATACAAGATAAGCCTAAAAAAGAAAAAGAAGAATTTATTATAAAAGAAGTTTATAAAAAAATAACACCAACTTTTTGTCAAGATATTATCGCATCTGTGAAATATTCAGGATTAGAATCAAGAAATAGGTTTGTTGCAAATAATATATATGAAATTTATAAGCAATCAGCAAGAAATAATTTTGAGCACTTTTTAAAAAATTCTACAAAAAAAAAGACAATTATTTATACATTTTCAAATACTTCTGGAGAATTATTAGAAAATAGAGTAATTGGAATGAATAATGTAGAATATAGTTCAGAATCAATTAATGAAAAAATGATTGACTCTATTAAATCTGAAAAAGATATAGAAATTATAATGAATGATTATTATGGAGATAATACTCAGAATATTTTAGTTTTTAAATTTAGGGAAAAAGACTTAGATAAAATTAATCATATATCATATTTAATTAACAATTATGAATCAAAATTAAATAGGCAAAGGGATCAAGAAGATAATGAAAACGATAATTTTGAAGAAGAAGATTTAAATATAATAAATACCACAAATAATAATAATGAACAAGAAACAAAAAAAATTATTTTTATAGTTCATTTCACTAGGAGAGTTAAAAATAAAAATAAAGTTCAAGAAATATCTTTAAGAAATATGGTTTCAAATTTAGATGAAAGTTATTATCAAATATTTATAGATAATTTGCATGGGAAAGATGAAGATTTTATAAATGTCATTTCAAGTTCAAGTGGTTCTGAATTAATTGAAAAAATAATAGATTTTGATAAATTTATTGATAAATCAATTTATCGTATAATGACTTATTTTGCATATACTTTAAATAATGAATCTCCCGAACTTAATAATAAAAATTATATAAAAAATGTTGTTGAGCAATTAATCGATAATAAATCTAATTCTAATGTAAAATTTTTAAGAGAACAAATAATTCAATTAATTAAAAAAGAATCAGAATCTTTAGGAAATATTGTTCCAAAAGTATTTGCATCAGATGGATTTCAAAAAAATGATATAGATTTTTATGAAGTTATAAGAACTTATGCCTATTCTTGTTTATCCAAAACATTATTAAAAATAATTAATATGGCAGAAAAGCATAATATTATATCTCCTCTATTATTCAATGGAAGTGGTAAAAATGTTGATAATGATTTAATATTTAAGAATCAAATATTAAAATATTTTAATGATGTAGATATTAATTTAGGTACATTACCAAAAGAACAACCCAGCTCAAATCAAATTGAATTAATCCTAGGATTAAATATTCCACAAAGTAGTTTTTGGTTTAAATCGCTTAATTACCAATATTTATTGGGCCAAAAAATAATATTTAAATATCAACAAGTAGAAGACATTTTAAGGCCAAAGAAGATTTTAAAAGAAAGAGAAATAATTAATGCTTTCAGTAAATATGAAAAAGATAGTAAACAAATTATTCTTAATACAAGAGAGGAGATGAATAAAAATGAATATATTTATGAAATAATAAAATCAAATGATACAGGTATGAAAAAAGATTTATATTATGACTATTTGAAAATGTTTTCCAATGAAATTTCAAAAAAATATGCGGGATTATCAAATCAAATTAATATTAAATTAACAAAAATTATAACTTTTATTGAATTAATTCTACAAATTAAATTTAACAATTATACAAATAGCGAAGAATTTGAAATAAAAGATACATTTTTCGAAACGATGATAATTAATGATGTTAATGATGGAAATAATGAACCTGTAAGTCAAGATTCAAAAGATGTAAAAAATAGTTTAATATTTAATATGGATACTTTAAGCAGAATTATATTATTTTTGGAAGGATATTCTTCTGAAATTTTGCAATTATCTAATATATATTTTATATTAGAAGAATTTTTCCCTCAAATTAAAAATCAATTTATGGATATTATTTCAAAAAAAAAAGTTAAGGCAGAAGAAACAGCAAGGAATAATGAATATAGAAGAAAAATAAATGAAGTTTTCTTTATTATTATGGAATCTTTATTAAGATGCGTTTTAATAAATTCAAAGGAGATTTGCAATTTAGAAGAATTAGATTTTTATAGAATTCCTAAAATTAGTAATATAATTAAAATGAGCTTTTTTAATTTCACTTATTTTTTTATTATCAATTAAATTATAAAATACAATAGAAATATTTATATTTGAATAAATTAAATAATATATATCATCAATAGATTTAAAAAAGCAAAAAGAATTCCATTTGATATAATGAACATAAGAATCATTTGCTATATTTTTTAAAAATTTAAATCTTTTTGTTGAAGAATTATATTTTTCTTTATTAGAATATTTTTTATTTGTTTTTTCAATTTTTTTTAATTTTTTTTGATAATATGAAGAATATTTGAATCCACAGTAAAAGATGATTTAGTTTTTTCAAAAAGAGGAGAGAATATTTTTATTAATACATCCACCTAAATAAGAACATATATATCTTAAACTTCTCCAATTATTAACAAATAAATAACACAAACAACTAGAGAATATAAATCAACTACAATCCTAAAAGAGAAAGTATCCAGCCTTTACTTAATAAAAAAGAAATAGGATTACAAAAATTAAAAATTCAATTAACCGAAACAGAACATATAAAAAAAGAATTATTCGAATTAGAACCCATAAAAAGAGAAATCCAACAATTGCAAGACTTAAAAATACGATTATCTGAAGTAAATAATTTAATAGAAAAATAGTTCAATTAAATTGAGTAAAAACCACAATTGAAGAATTAACAAGTTTAAGAAAACAAGTAAGCCAAATGAGCATTCTTAAAAAAAAAATAAGAAGAATTAATTAATATTAAAGTTAAAACAGAAGATAAAGAAGAATTTAAAAAAAAATTTAAGATTTTTTGATTATTAGCAAGAAATTCAAGAATTATAAGAAACCCAAAGAATTTCAACTTTGAAGGCCCAAAAAACCACAAAATCAGGAGAAAATAGAATTTTGAAAAAAAAGTCTACTAAAGTAGGGGTTAGAGCTCAAAAAGGACTCAAAAATAGACAAATAACTTTTGAAGATATACCTGAACAAATTTGTGTTAAAGGGGAAATTATTCATGATATGAAAGAATTAGAAATGATTGCGAGAAAAATTAACAAAATAAATAAAAATTATCTTTAAATTTATTATATAATCAATAGATGATAGTGATTAAAGCTGCAACTTTCCATGAAAAATGTGATGAAGCCAGAAGTACTATTGTTTTAATTGAAACTGATAAAGGAAAAAGATTTAGAGGATTTACAACTTGTATTTGGAGAAGGGATTAAATTGATAAAAAAGATAAAGATATTTTCATTTTTAGTTTAGATAAAATGAAAATATATGATAATATTCAAGGGGATTGCTATTAGATGTAATCCTATTTTTTTTTCAAATTTTTTGGGATATCAAATTAGAATTTATGATAATGCTTTTTCGAAATTTGGAATTACTTTCCAAAAAGGATTAAATTTTAATACAGAAGAAGACTATAAATTAACTGAGGGAGATAGAAGTTTTAATATTAAAGAAATAAAACTATATTTCTTCATAAAATATTTATTATTTAATGAATAAAATAATTTATATATTTTGAAACTAAATTTTTATTTAATTATTTATTTTAAATTTTTAAATAAATTATTTAATTGAAATATTTAAATAAATTATATAATTATAATATGGGGATT
>JAJNAB010057334.1:0-11243 GCA_023783335.1 Enoploplastron triloricatum | reverse complement strand
TAAATGGAAAATAATCCAGATAATAAAGAATCTGAGGAAAATCAAAATGATGTAAAAAAAACAAAAGAAAATGAGGAAAATTCCAATAATGAAAAAATAAAAATTGAAATAAATGCAGAAAAACAAGATACAGAATTAAATGAGAAAGAAAATAAGCAAAAAAATAATAAAATAGAAATAGGTAAAATATCAGAAAAAAATGAAAATATTATTTTAAGCAAAAAAAATGAAAAAGAAAAAGAAGAAGAAGAAGATAGTACTATTGAAGAGAAAAAAGAAGAAAATTTTGACCTATTCAAATCTGAAGAAAATAAAGAAAAAGAAAAAAATTCAAATAATGAAGTCAATAAAAAAGGACATTTAAATGAAGAAAATATTAGCCTTTCAAATAATGAAGAAGAAATTGCAAAAAAAGAAAAAATGAATAAATTTGAAAATCAAAATAAAAAAATTAATGAAGAAAATGCTAATCAAGAGAATAATGATTTAGAAAAAGAAGAAAAATTAAATATAGATATTGAAATAAAATCAGGACAAGAAACTACAATAACTAATAATACTGATTCTAAAGAAAAAGTTTATCCAAAAAATAAAGATGAATTAAATGAGGATAAAATGGATGTTAAAGATAATATAAAAGAAGAGATAAATAAACCAAAAATAAACATTAAAAATATTGTTAATGAAGAAATTAATGCTAATCAAAAAGTTTATTTAAATGAAAATGAAAATAAAGAAGAAAATAAAGAAGAAGAAAAAGAAGAAAATAAAGAAGAAGAAAAAGAAAATAAAGAAAAAAAGGAAAATAAAGAAGAGAAAAAAGAAAAAAAAGACGAAGAAAATAAAGAAGATAAAAAAGAAGTAAAAGAAGAAGAAAAAGGAGAAAATAAAGAAGAAAAAAAAGAAGAAAGTAAAAAGGACAAAAAAGAAGAAAATAAAGAAGAAAATAAAGAAGTAAAAGAAGAAAATAAAGAAGAAAATAAAGAGGCAAAAGAAGAAATTAAAGAAGATAAAAAAGAAGAAAGTAAAGAGGACAAAAAAGAAGAAAATAATGAAGAAAAAAAAGAGGATAAAAATAAAAAAGAAAAAGTAAAAAAGGAAGATGATAAAAAAGAAAACAAAGAAAAAAAGGATGATAAAAAAGATAATAAAATAGAAGAAAATAAAGAGAATAAGCAAGAAGAAAAAAAAGAAAAAGAAAATAAAAAAGATAAAAAAGAAGAAAAAGGAGAGGATAAAATCAAAGAAATTAAAGAAAATCAAAATCAAAATTGTATTAAGGAAAATGAAAATAAAAATGATAAAAATACTAACGAGAAAAAAGAAAATGAAGAAGGAGATAAAAATAAATCCAAAGATAATGAAGAAAATAACAAAGATAAAAACAAAAAAGAAAAAAAAATACCAGAAGGATTTACTATTAAAGATGAGGAAAAAATAAATGAATATTCAAATTCAAATTATATAAATTTCTATTCTAAAAATCATTTTTGTGATTATTTATATAGAAAAGAATGGAGAGCAGGATTTATTATTAGCATTGAAGATAATTATCTCCAAATTATTGATGCAACAAATAAAAGTTCAAAAGGAGATAGTTTTCCTCTAACAAAGGTGAAAAAAGATGATTCAAAAAATGTTTCATATTTTAGAAAATTTAGTAAACCAGATAATTATATGGTTAAAGGAACTGATAAAAATTTAAAAAATAAATTAGAGCAATTTATTCATTTTCATAATAATTTTAAAGAATATTATGAATATTGTGATAGTTATGAATTTTTTTATTTTTTAAGAGCAACAGTTTATTATGGCTTAGATTTTTGTATGAATTCTAATATTATTAAAAAAAATAATTATAAAGACAATATAGAAATAAGTTTTAGATTAATTTTAATAATCCTGAATATAATTTGTGATTGTTTAGAATTTATTAAAGAAAATTTAGAAGATTTTCTTAAATATCAAAATGAAATAAAAAACAAAGAAAGTCAAGACTATATATTATTAAGTAAGAAATATGCAATATATAGCTTTTTTGATGATATTCATTATTTAATAAAAAAAATATTTGGAGATTCAATTCAATATTTAGATTGGTATACTACTTTTAAAGATAATATTACAGCTTTTATTCCTTCAATTAATGATAATCCACAAACTCAATCAATTTCTGAATTATTCCCTTTATATAAAGATCAAAAAGGAGGAAATAATAAATATAAATTATTGAAAAAAATATGCTTACAACAAGTATATAATAAAACACATATTTTCCATACTTTAGATAAAAATATAAATTCTTGCATAATGGCTTATTTTGTTGATTATTTTGATTATATAGGAGGATATGATACATTATTTACACTATTATGTTCAATATATCATAATAAAGATAATTATAAAGAAAATTTTAATACTCAAATTTATATTTTACAAGATTTATATACAGCAAAAGTAATCACAGGCTCATTTTCAAATCATAAAGGAATTCAAAAAATTAAAAAATATATAGATGAATATGCAGACAAGTTCGAAGAAGAAATAATTTATCAGAATGAGTTAGATAATTTGATGTTAAAATTAATTGATTTAATTCAACAGAAAGATGAAGAAGGAACTCTATTATCTGAGAGGGTTAAAGTAATATTTATTTTTAAGAGTTTAGCAAAAGCAAAAAAATTGGAAAGAAATATTAGTTTAATAGGTAATTTAAATAATATTATAAAAAGTGTTCAATATAATAATTTATATAAAGAAATAAGAGAAAAACAACATGATACAGATAAAAATGAAGAAATGTTAAATGATGCTCAATTTCAAGGTAGAGACAAAAGTATAAAGGAAATGAGTGAAGAATATTTTTGTAAACTTTGTCAAGAAAATAAAATTATTGAACTTTTTTTAGATAATCAGACTACTCATGAAGAAATAATTAAAAGATTATATCCTTTATTATATATAATGAACAAAAATAATTATGGATATGAAGGAAAAAATGAAAAAAATGAAAAAAGAATAGATTCAAAGTATGTTTTTGATTCATTATTCCAAAAATTAAAAGAATCTGAACAAAATAACGAAAGTTTATGGAAAATTATTTTATCCGATATTATTTTAGAATTTTCAGAAAAATTGAATTTAAAAGATAGAAATTATGTATTTAAATTAATTAAAAAATATTTTGAAGAAACATCAACAAAAAAAAATTCTAAAATAATTCAATTAATTACTTTTATTATAAACTATAGCTTAAAATGTATTAATTCAAATGAAAATCTTCAAAAAGAAAATGATTTTATATTGGATAAAAATGAACAAAGAAATCCATACGATCAATTAATTTATTGTCATTTAAATGAAAATAAATTTTATTGCTTAGAGTTATTAATTAGTCAATTAATTGATAAAAATAAAATAAATAGTTTTGAAATAAATAATGAATTAAAAAATACTGTTATAAACACATGTATAGATGGAATTATTGATATTTTAAAAATATTTAATGAAAAAGAAAAAGATAATGATATAATTAAATTAATATTCATGAAAATTATTAATGCAATTGTGCTTTCAATAAATACAAATAATAATATTGATTTATTAGAAAAAATATTTAAATTAGGTATAAAAAAAAATTTAAAGGATGACTTTGATAAATTCTTCAAAGAGAAAAAATATATAAAAGAAATTTTCAATGAGATTTTTAAATATTTAAAAAATATAAAGAACGAAAATGAAAAAGAGGAAAAAAAAGATATAGAAAAAAGATTAGATTTAATATTTTTATTATTAGAAAATGATATAAAAATATCTAATGAAGAATTTAAAAATTTATTTAATGAATTAAGTAAAATAAATGAAATATCAAAAAAAGTTTTTTATATGAAAATGAAGGAAAATATATTAAAAATAAATATAGAGCTTAGGGAATATATTTTTCAAAATATATTATTAAATAAAGATTCTAACTTCGAAATAAATGATTTTATGAATTATCAATTATTAAAAGAATTTATTTTACAAATAAATAAATCAAAAGGAAAATTTTTTTTTATTTCTGAAAAGGATATGATTGTTATTCCTAATAAGGAATATTCAGATATTTATGGATATAATCAATTATGGGATATAATACTAAAAACAACAAATAAAGATATTAGAAATGATGTAAGCAATTTCCTAGCAGAAATATTTTTAGCAACAAAATATAAATTTTTTGATGAATATAAAAATATATGGAATTTTATAATTAAAAAAATAATAGAAAGCTTAAAATCAGCCACAAAAGGTGATACCATAAATAATAATATTATAAAAGGAGTGATAAGTATTATCAAAAAAATAAATGATAATTCCAATAAAGATGGAGATATTGTTTATAGTAAAAATATTATTGATAAATTATTGGAACAATATAAAAATAAAACAGAACAAAAAGATAATGAAAATATAGATAAAGATTTGAAAGTAGAAGGAAAAAAAACTATAAAAAAAGAAGGAAAAAAAGAACAAAAAAAAGATCCAAAAAAAACAGAATTAAATAAAGAAAAATTTGAAGAAAATTCAATTAAAATTAAATTAGAGTATTATGAGGATAAGAATGAAGGGTCTTCAGTTAACAATAAAAAAAGTACTAAAATGTTTGATGCTCAATCTGAAAATGAAAATAAAGTGAGAAAAACTAAAATTTGTGAAATTTATAATGGAGAATTTTTTTATATTTTGAGATACCTTATTAGTTATGAATTTCAAATTCCATTGAGATGTATTCAATTAAAAAAATATATTCATAATAGTGATAATAATATAGATAAAAAAGCAACTACTCAAGATAAAAACAATTATAATTTAATCAAAAAGAAAACAATTACAAAATCACCTAAGCTTAATTTGTTATGTGATTATATTAATATATTTGATATTTTTCCAGAATTGAAGCAAAATCTAAAGAAAAAAAATAAAAAAGAAACCGATGATAATTTACCTTTATTTACAGTTGAAAAAATAATTAATCCATTAAATGATAAAAAAGATGATAATTTAAAAAATTTAATTGCAAAAAATGATGAATTAATGAATAAATTAAAAGATTTAACAAAAAATAAAAATAATGATTATGCATTGGATATATGGAGTATTATTAATGATAAAAAAGAAGTTAATAAAGATAAAGAGAAGGAAACAAATAAATTAATTGAAGATTTAATTAAAAATTCAGATAATAAAAATGATTATAAAAATGAAGAATTATTAAAACAATTATTTAGTTTTGATGAATCAAATATATTCTATATGAATTATAATTTATCTCAAATATTTAATTATTTGAACAATCAAGATGAAAAAAATAAAAAGGATTTAGTTCAAAAATTCGTTAATTGTTGCATATGGCAAAAAAAAATTAAAAATATATCAATAAGAATTGATAATAATAATAAAGAAAATATGAATAATAAAAATTTTTCAACAATAAGAGAATTATGTGAAGAAAAAAGTCTTGAAAATAATTTATTAAATATTTATATTTTGATTTTGAATTGTATTTCGTATGATAAAGAAAAATTTAATTCTTTAGTAAAAAATATTATCCAAATTTATTTTAATATTATTAACAATTGTCTTAATATAGATTTAGAGACCATAAATAAACAAAATAAAGAAGATAGAGAAGCTACTATAAAAATTAAAAAAATTTATAATCTTATTATAGATAAAATAAAAGATTTATTTTCAAAGAATCAAAATGCTTTTTTGACGTTAATAAAATTATTGATAAATGATGAAAAAAAAGAAAATAAAAATGATATAAAAGATAACTTTGAATTTTGTTTCACAGATGGAATAATAAAAAATAATTACCAATATTTAATTGAAAATATATTTAAACTACTTTCAATTTTAATTAATTCAACATTTTTTAAAGAAGAAAGCAATGATACAAAAAAAATGCAAAAAGAATTTTATTTATTTATTAGTTCCATTTTTTTCACTAAAAAAAATCATGAAAAAATAATTAAATTATTAGCTGCATTATTTGATAATTCGAATATTTTTGTTATTTTATATACCCAAAAATATGAATATAATTTAAAAATTTATATTAATAAAGTATCAGAAATATTATCTATGGTATATGATTTGGTTTATGATGAATTTGATTTTGAAAGTTATATTCTTGAAATAGTTATTCCATTTATATATGAGCCTGTTTTAAAGGATATTAAAAGTGAAAGCAATTTTCATGATTATTTATTTGGAGGCTATTGCTTAATATTATCTAATTATATTATTAAAATAAATGATGAAAAATATAAAGTTATAAAAAATTATAAAGGAAAAGATTTAGAGAAATATCTATTTGATGAAATAATTATGTATATGTGTAGTGAAGATTCTCCTTCTTTCAATGATGTAACACTAAATGAAAATACAATAAAAATAAGAAATTCAAAAAATGAAGCTTCACGTTTATTTATTTCAATGATAATTAAAGAAATGAATTCTAGTGATGATGAATCACAAAATATAATTAAATATTATTTAGATAAAATAAACGATTTTAATAAAATAATATATAGAGAAAAAGAAGGAGAGAAAAAAATAAAAAATAAAGAAAATGGAAAAATAAATGACTGGAGATTATATTATAAAGAACAGGATAATTCAAATCCATTTACAGGACTTAAAAATTTAGGTTGTACTTGCTATATGAATAGTTTACTACAAGTATTTTATCATATTGAACTTTTTAGAGAAAGTTTATTAAAATGTGACTGCAAAGAAGAAACAAAAAATTCTTTATATGAAGTTCAAAAAGTATTTCTCTCTTTAAAATATATGAAAGGAGGTTATTATACTCCTGATTCTATTGTAGATAATTATGATAATGAAAAATTGAATGTTCATCAACAAATGGATGCAGATGAATTTTTTTCTAATATAATAGATAAACTTGAAAATAGATTAAAAAATACAAATAATGAAAATTTATTAAAATATTTTTTCCTTGGAAGATTAAATGATACTTTTACTTTTCAAGAAGGATGTAATCATCATAGAGCAAATGTGAATGATTTTTATTCAATTCAATTGCAAGTTCAATTTAAAAAAAATATTTATGAATCTTTAGATACATTGACTGAAGGTGAATTAATGAATGGAGATAATTGCATATTTTGCCCAAAATGTGATAAAAAATTTCCTGCTTTAAAAAGACAAAGCTTTAAAGTATTACCAAGAATGCTAATGTTTGTTTTAAAAAGATTTGAATTTAATTTTGATACAATGACTAAATTTAAAGTTAATGATCATTATGAATTTCCCATAGAATTAGATATGAATAAATATACAAGTGATTATATTGATAATATAAATACTCAACAGAATAATAAATATACTTTAAAAAGTGTAGTAGTTCATATGGGGAGCAGTGAAGGTGGACATTATTATGCCTATATAAAAGATAATAAGACAAAAATGTGGTATCAATTTAATGATACTTCAGTAACAAAATTTAATATTTCGGATTTGGCAAATGAAACTTTTGGAGGAAAAGAAGAAGATGCAAAAACTGAAAAAAATAGAAGTGCTTATTTATTATTTTATGAAAAAATTGATCAATCAAATTGTGAAAAATTTGATAAAATTAATGAATTAAATCAATTAATAAATAAAAAAGAGAAAAATAATGTTGAAAATATAAATAAGGAAAATGAAGAAGAAAAGGGCTTTTCATTATTTAATGAAAATGAAAATGAAAAAGAAAATAATGCAAATGAAAATAAAAACCAAATAAATAAAACAAATGAAGTTCCAAAAGATAAAAATGAAAATAAAAGTAATGCAAAGAAAGAAATGATTAAAAAAATTAACAAGCAAATGGTAAATGATTATTTAAATCAAACATTATTTTCTAAGGAATATCATCATTTTACATTAGAATTATTTATTAATATATTAAATATAATAGATTTTAATAATAATACTTTACCAACATTTTTTGACAATTTATGCTTTGTCAATAATGATAATAATCTTTTTGAAAATGAAGCAACATTATATAGAAATGTGAGGCCAAAAGGTTCTAATATAACAAAATATTTAAATAAAGGAAAATTGAAGATATTTAATTTAAATAATGAAAAAACTAAATGCCCTGAAAATGAAAAAGAAGAAAAAATAATAAAATTATTTGAATATATATTAATTGAATTTTTCAATATAATAATTCGTTCTAGAGAAAGAAAATATTTAGGATGCTATGTAGATTTAATTCAATTTTTAATTAATAATTATGAATTTTGTGCTAATTATTTTTTAGAGGAATTATCATGCTATAATACGATTATAGAATATTTAATAAATTGCCCTCTTTATGAAATAAAAAAGCTTATTGTAGGGATTATTTATTGCGCTATGATTAAATCAAATCAAAAATATATGTATAAAGACAAAAATGACTATAAAATAAATAATGACAATAATAATGATAAAATGAATAATAAAAATATTTTGAATGAAAATCAAAAAAAAGAAAAAGTATCAAAAAATTCAAAATTAAAAAAAGAAAAAACTTCAGAAATTCCTTCAAAAGATTTAATAATAAAAAATAAAGGAGAAATACAAAATAGAAAAGATGAAAATAAAGATACTAAGAATAAAAATAATCAAAATCAAATGTTTAGTAAAATGGTTGGAGAATTTGAAATAATTGACAATAAAAAAGATATTATTTCTGAAACTGAACAAATTGGCCCTATTACTGATAATTATTCAGTTGAAATTAATTCTATTAGAAATAAAGAAGATAAAGGAGATAAAAATAATAAAGATAATAAAGAAGATAAAGGAGATAAAGAAGATAAAAATAATAAAGATAATAAAGAAGATAAAGGACATAAAGAAGATAAAGAAGATGAAGGGGACAAAGATAATAAAGAAAATAAAGTGAAAGAAATTAAAGATGAAAAAAAAAAAGAAAAAAATTTAAAAGATGAAGAAGAAATAAAGAGAGAGAAAAAAGAAATATTGGATAAAGATGAAGAATTGGCAAGAAAATTATATGAAGAAGAATTAAGACGGCATGGAAAATATTCAAATAAAAAATTTAATAAAGAAAAAGAAGGGAATATTAAAATTTTAGAAAATCAAAATATATCCCCTAGTGTTCTTAGAATAGTTTATAATGTTATTTATATATTAGAACAAATAAGTCCTTTGAAATTTCCAATAGAAGTCAGATTTTTATTTTCAATATTATTAAAATTCACCTTTTTATCTTCCAAAACAAAAGAATTTTTAATAGCAAATTTAAATCTTTGTAATATTTTAAATGCCCTCTATTTTCAAAGAGATATTTTATCTGGAAATAGTTTTGATTTTGGTAAAGGCCTATTTAAAACTTCTCATGAAATATTAAATCCTTCTCCGAATTCAGTAGTTGGGGGAGAAAAAGATAAAATAGGTAAATATATTAATGCAAATTATGATTTTATGCTATTATGTAGTTTACTGCTTTATAGAGAAAAATCGAAGGAAGAATTAGAAAAAAATAATGAAGATTTGACATTTACATTTTGGAATAAGAAATATATATTTCATGCTATTCAAAAAGCCATAACTAAGCAAGATATAAATTATTTATCAAATTTAATTAAAGTAAAATGTAGTGATAATAAAGAAATATTTGATAATACTTTATGGGCTGTATTATCTATATTAGAAAGAGTAAATGATCAAGAAAGTCATTTTATGATGAATTAGATCAAGAGCATAATTATGATGTTTATAAAAATAAAAATACTAATTCAAATAATAAAAATAAACAAATGATGATGTTAAGAAGTAATGCATCAATAATAATCAAAAAATTAATTCTTGATACAAAAGATAAATTTGATGATTATAGAATAAAAGAAATTATTAATAAATTATCTTCATTATTTAGTAAATATAAAAAGTATTATGGAATTTCAATTTCACTAATAAATATTTTAATAGATATTTATGATGAAAGAAATAATATATATAAGAAATATTCAAAAGAGCTTAATGAAATTTTAAATTGGCTTAATAAATTTAAAATTCCTCCAAAATTATATGAAATAAGAGGAATTAAAATGTATAGAGATGAAGAAATAAATTATTATTTTCAAAGTGAGCTAAGTAAAGATGTTAGAAAAGATTTTGATCAAGTCGAAATATCTAAAACAAATAAAAGGATTGAAAAAATTAATAAAATAATGAAGGAAAAAAGCAATCATGATATATCAAATTTTGAAGGAGATTTATCTAATTTTAAATTTACTATTGGAGATCAAGTTATGTATGATAATAAATTATATAAAGTTACAAATTGCTTAGATGAATTAATAAAAATAAAACTTATAGATAAAAAAAAGGATGAAGAAAATGATAGCGAATTTAAAGTTAAAAATTTGAATAAAAAGAAAATGGATATCTATGATAAAGAAAAAATATCTTTTTGGATTGAAACTGATGATTATAGGCTTAAAATTAAAGAATTAATTAATACAAGTTTTAATAATAAATAAAATTAAGTTAAGGTAAAAATTATAATTTAAAAATTTAAAATCAACTTTAGAATTATTATTTATCATATTTCAAACAATTTTTTTCTTAAATTAAAAAAATAATTAAAATTAAAAAATTAATAGAAATTGAATTTTTAATATAATTTTTAATTTAAGTGTTGTGTTAGTATCTTTCCAGAGCATTATAATTTTCTTTCCAACCATTCCTATTTTTTATTATAGATTGGCTTGCTTGGGTTGGTCTGGTGAATTGTGTATATCTTTTCATAGTACATGTGTAAGAAATACAAGTGATCAAAATAAAACAAAATATTAAACCAATTTTAGAACAAAATTCAAGAGGGGAGAAAACTTATAGTGGTTATGATGACGTTAATCATCCAGGACAAAAAGTAGGAGTTGGAAATTTAATGTTCTCATAATCCTAGTGTTAGATGAATATGTAGGAATAATTGAAGTAATGAATTTAGATATAAAGTTGCTTTTATTTTAAGGGTTAAATCCGATAAAATAAGATATAGTAACTCTCATTCAGATAATTGGGTATTAAATGAAGGAAATGGAGATTTCTATTAAATGAGGCCTTATAGATTTTTGATAAAAGTTTAATTAAAATTTAACTATTTTATATTATTTATAATATTAAATTTAAAAATATTTGAGTTATTAAAATTACTTTTTATCAAT
>JAJNAB010057333.1:0-11289 GCA_023783335.1 Enoploplastron triloricatum | reverse complement strand
TAGATATAACTTCTTTAAGTAATAAAGATAATTTTAGAAAAAAAAAGGATATGAATAATTTCATTCTTTATGTTATTTTTTTTGGAATGCATGAATATAAAAATTTTTTTAAATATTTGTTCTAATTAATATATTAAATATTTTTATTTAAAATTAACCTAATACTAAAAAATTTAAAAGATTTTATTCTTTGGACTTTTGAAACATTAGATAAAAATCGCCTACATAAGCTAAGATCTCTAGTTACAATAAATTCTCTTGTCTTATTTTTTAAATAAAAAATAATGGAAACATTATTATTATTCCTTTCTTGATGAACTTCAACTTTTTTAATTTGATTTAACCAAATCTGGAAAACTAATTCTTTAGCTTGATAAACCACCATAACGCATTTATTAGTCAAAATTAAAGTAGAAATAGAGCCTTCAAGACCTGGGCTGATATAAGTAAATGGTTTATAATAAACAATTTCATGATCCGAATATTCTTTTAAAAAATCTAAAATAGCTCTAATAGTTGCTTTATCTTCATTATAAGATTTTAGCCCAATAGCTTTTTCTATAGGTCTAGGATATCTAAATCTTTCCGTTTTTAATTTAGGATTTAACAAATTAGCAGTATTTTTAATACCAACAAATAAATTATTAGCAATTCTAAAAGTAGCCGTAAATGGCGAAACAACAGCCCCAATTAATCCCGATCCAAAACCTTTAAAAAATCCTTTAACTCCTTCTTTTTTTGCGCCTTCAAAAGGTTTTAAAACAATTCCTCCGATACCTTTTCCCAAATCTAGTAATCCTTCTTTTACACCTTTATAAATACCATCTAAAACATTATCAGGTTCTCTATCTTCTAATTCTTCGACTGCTTTTTCCCCCTGTAACATTTCGCATGATGCTAATAAAGTTCCAGAAATTTTCCCAACTACATCAAATGTACCAGTAATTATTGTATTTAATAAATTTCCGAACCCCTTTGCTACCCCCTCTCCGAACCCCAATGGGCCATTTATCAATCCCTTCCTGGGTTCTTCAAATAATTGGATGAACCCCTCCCCTATCGAAGAAACATAACCAGTGGGGTTTCCTAAAATATCCAAACTTCCTATAACTTGAAAAATTCTTCGTTTTAGTTGACCCATGTATTCATTTGTTAATTGTGATGTTAAACTAAAAATATCAGTAAAAACATCGGAATAATATAATGATGTAAATTTTAGGTGAAAATCGGTTATATGCGTGAAAATATTTCCTAAAGCCCTTAGTACACCTTGTAATATGGGAATATCGGGCAAAATATTTCCTAATGAATTTATATCTATTCTACTTGATAAAACGATATCCATTGCTCCTATACCAATATTTTTTATAAAAATTCTCCAATAGGCTTCAGAATTATAAATTATTTCTTCAGGAGATGAGGAAATTTCTATATCTAAATTTTTATCGTAATAATCAGGCAAATATTCGAAAGAATCTTTTTTTGCTGAATTTTCTCCGAAAAGTGCTATTTCTAAATCTTCTATACTTTTAAAACCTTCCTTTTTTTCGGGAGTTTCAAGATAAAAGTCAAGTTGAGGCATAATTTCACTGTATAAATTTATTAAAGTCATAAGTTGTCTTGTGCTCACATTAACTTTAAAAGATTGAAAAGTAAAATCAAGCTGGGGAAAATCATCTGAAGATATTTGGGTCAAAGGATTAGTGGCTCTATGGAATGTAATTATTCCTTCAAAAAAGGGAGTTAATGATTCTTTTTTTTGTTGAGCTATTTTATCTAATTGAGGAGTTATTTGAGCTACTGGTATTATCATACTTTTAAAATTATCTTCTAAACAAAAATCTAATTGGACATTTTTTAATATAAAATGCACATTAGATAATAAATGCTCGCATTGATCTCTTTTATATGAGAATAATTGACCTTCTAAAATTGTTCCGTAAAATGATATATAAAATATTTCTCTTGGTTCATTATTTATTATGGATAAGCCTATTCCTTTTGAATTAAATTTAAATAATAAATTATTTGATTGCCTATCTTTTCCTTGAAGAGATTTCAAAAAATATCCTTTTCTCACATTTTTTTTGTCATCAGTTTTTATTATTAATTTCCTAGTCTTATTATTTTCTACAATTGTTTGGAAATAAAAACGATATTTTTTATTTTTCTTTCCTTTTATTTCAAAAACTTTTGAGGTAATTTTTATTTCATTTAAATTTAATTCTAAAGTATTACTGCCTATAATGATAATCAATTTTTTTGAATTTTTAAGAAGATCTCCCCAAACATATGGGATAGACTCCTTTTTTAATAAAGTTATTTTTTCTTCATAGAATTTATCATCTTTTTGTCGAAAATTGATACTGAATTTTGTTTCATTTTGGATTTGATATTGAGGATATTCAGGAGGATATAATACTATATATATTAATCCACTATAGGATGCTTTAACTATATGAACTAAAACAAAGGATTGTCCATTTTGTTTAAAAAGAATATATTTCCTTGGTTTTATTTGAACTTCTTCTAATTTTTTTAATTTTTCTTCCTCTTTCTTTTTTTTAACTTCTTCTGGAGTTAACTCTTCTTTGTTTTTTTCACTCTCTTTTTTATTCTTCTTTTTGGCATTTATTTTATTATTTTCATTATTTATATTGTTTTTCTTACTTGAAGTATTAATTTCATCTTCTTCAAATTCATCTTCATCATCATTATTTTCAGAACCATCATTTTGCCCTATATCTTCATTTTTTTTTTCTTTATTTTCCATTTTTAATTTTTCATTTTTTTCCCATTCTTTTATTTTTTTATTAATTTTTTTATTTTGTTTTTCCAGTTTTTTTCTTAAATCTTCATTAATTGGAATTTTTACGTCAATATCTCCCATTTCTTCAAGATCAAAAGGACTAGAGAAATATTCCGATTCTTCAAATTTTATTTGTATCATTTTTTTCATATGCTTATTTCCTTTTAATAATAATAAATTAGCAGTTTCATTACTTTTTATCTTTTTTTCCTCATATATTTTATTTCCATCATTTTCGTTTTTTTTTTTTTTATTATTATACTGTTTATATTTAATATCAAATCCAAATTTATTTACAAGTAAAAACCTGGGCTCTATAATTATCAAAAAACTATTTACAAAATACCAAGATGTTGGAATACTAACACCTACATCTAATAATGTAATTGTATCTTTATTTTTTTCATCTTGAATTTCTAAAGATGTTACTCCAGTATTGCCCACGGTATTAATATTAAATTTTTGGGACCAAGATGAATGCTCACTTTTTAATCTAAAAGCCTGTTTTATATTTTTTGTATTCATTAAATTAACACTTTTAGGGAAAATTTTTCCATTATAAACATTTGTAGAAAAGTTTTTTTCTTTAATTTCTTCTTCTTTTAAATATAATAAATGCTCAGTCTTATTAACTATTATGCATTTACTATAAATTATTAATTTTTTTTTCTTATTAAAAGTTTCTAAATTATGCTCATATTCTCTTTCATAGGCTTCAGTTAAATTCTCATTATTAAAGTTTTCTTCGACTTTTATAAAAAATTCCAAAAATTTAGATTTATCTTCATTTCCCTCTTGGTATAATTTAATCAATATTTCATTATTCTCTTTTTTTTCTTGTAATTGTTTAATATCAATATTATCTGATATAAAATTTGAATTTTGATATTTTAAGTTTAATTTTAATTTTGATTTAGATAAATTAATATCTAAAAATTTTTTATTTTTTAAAGGACGAATGCTAACTTCTTTATTAATAGGTCCTGAAAATTCACATTTTAAATTAAATGGGATTTGATTTTCTATTACTAAAGATTCATCTAGAATAAATAAATATGAAAAAGTTTTAAATATATTTAAATAATCAGTATTTTTTAATAGATCAGATAAATTATTTGAAGTTAAACGAACAAATTCAGCATTTGTTTTATTATCATCTGCTTGAATTATATCATTAATTCCACGCTGAACAATTAAATTTGAAGATATGAAAAATTTTTTATTATTTTGTTTTAATGCTATTAATTGTGAATAATTATCATTTAATTTTGTGACTTTTTCTCCTTTATTATTATTAGAATTTTCTTCATTATACTTTATAAAATTATTTAAATTTTGATCTAATTGGTCAAAATTTGAATATAATAAAGAATAATTATTATTATTTTTATCTTTATCATTTTCAAATGATATATATATTCGATATTTATTTTTGATATATAATATAGGAATTGATTTTTTGACTCCTGTTCTTATTATTATTTTATTGTTATTATTTAAATGGTCAATTTCCTTTTCAGAAGAATGATATTTATTAGTAAAATCTTTATTTGATATTAATGATAATGAAATTGGTATTTGTAAATTATTGAAAAAGCTTATATTACTTTCAAATACTATAGATTTAAAAGTTCCATTTTGCCTTATTTTTATTAAAATTTCCAAATTATCTTGAGAATTTTTATCTAAAATAATATTTTCTTTAGAACTTGTTGAGATTAGATTATTTTCTTCGTCTTCATCTTCATCTTTAATTTTTAATAAATTTTCTTCTAAATCATTAATTTTATTCAAATCTTCTTTTTTAATTATTTTTTTATTTTTTATTTCAATTTTTTCATCACTTTCATTTCTGATTTTATTAATATTATCTTTTTTCAGCAAAAATGTAGAAGTATAATTAGAAGAAAAATCATTACTTAATACAGCTAAGTATCCTTCTACTTTAAAGGAAAATCTATCTTTTTTAATTGCTATTAGTGCTTCTGGTAATCTTCTATATAATCTTTCCAATTTTTGTTTTTTAATAATTCTTAAATTATTTTTATTAATGGTAGTTCCTTCAAGAGTAAATTTTTTATTTTCATTTTTTCTTCTACTTTTAGAACTACTTTTATTTTTATTATCATTATCTTGATTAATTTTTTTAGTTTTTTTTTTTTCATAACCCAAATAATCTTCTGCATCTAACCAACAATCAATATCTATTCCTGTTAAATTAATAAATTGAATAGCATTAGTATCATCTATATTTTTATTAAGATCTCCTCCTAATAATAAATAATTTTTATCTGATTCTTCTTCATCTTTATTAAATTTTTTTAAAACTCTATTTAGAACACTCATAGATGATATAGATATATTCATATTAAAAATATCTTCACTTAAATAATCAATTCTTATCCTTGAAAAAGAGGCAATTTGGTCTATTTTCAATACACCACTATATTTTTCCAAAATTGGCTCCCATTCATTTATTCTATCATTAAAGAAATTAATTGCTAAATTAAATATAATTTCTACATACATTCCCAATTCATTAATATTATAATCAGATAAAGGAACTTGCTTCTTTGAAACACTTTCAAGAATTAAATTACTAATATTTTCTACACAATAAGAATTACTATTTTGGATAAATTTAACTATTATTTGGCTTGTTTCTATATTTAATAAAGATATTAAATATTTAGTGGAGTCGTCTAAAAATCTTATTGATAGTTTATCCATAACAATTATAACATCTATCATATTATTTATATCATCAATATTCGTTGTTGGTTTTATCTCTTCTTTTTCTTCATTTTTTTTCATTTCCTCGATTTTTTTTAATTTTTTCTGTTTATCAATCATCATTTTTATTTTATACTGCTCAATCAATTCTTTATCTATCTCTTTTTTCTTTTCTTTTTCATCTTCAGAAATTAAACTTAAAGAACTATTATCTCTTATAATATTTAAATTATTATTTTCATTAATGATATTTTCATTTTCTCCATCTATTTCATTTATTTCATTATCATTATTTTTTTCATCTTCTTTTTCCAATTCAAATTCTTTAAGAGGATCTTCATATTCTTTATTCATATCAACTAAAAATTGTGATAATTTTGGCATAAAGGTCATAATAGTTTTAGTTTGTCTAAAACCTATATTAAAAATCATAGGTTCAAAGTTCACATTTATTGCCATTACAGACTTTTTCTCACGAGGAAGTAATAAAAATGAATTAATGTTTGTATTAAAACGAAAACCTTGAATCATATTATCGCATATATTATCTATTGAATAAACCCCATTTCTGCAATTAATTAAACTAAAATCTATATCTAAAAATTTTGCAGATAATTTCATATTATTAGTTTTATAATCTGTATGAATTAATTTATTATTTCCATCTATGTGTGTATCAAATTGACTATCCATATTAATTCTCAAAGTTAAATTAAATTTAAAACTTAATAATTTTGTTTTTGATTTAGTATCATTTAATGGAAATAATAAAGCGGTTTCTTTTAATTCTATTTTAATTTTCATTAATGTTTTATTTTTAACCACTTTTATATTCTTTTTTTCTTGATTTTCAATTAATTTTATTTGTTTTTCAGCTTCACGTTCAATGATATCGTCATCTAAACTATTTTTATCATTATTTGAATTTGTATTTATTATATTTTCGTCTTCTTTTTCATTTTTTAAATCCTTTTTTAAATTATTGACAAATGCTTTGGTAAAAATTTTTTTATCTTGGCTTTTTTCTAAATCTTCTGCTAAATCAATTTCTTTTTCATCTTCTATTTCTGAATCTACAGTACTATTCGAAACAGTTCTAGATAATTTTATATGAAAAGATAATTTTTCCTTTCGATGATTTCTTTCCATTCTTGCTAAATCTAAAATAGTATCTTCTACATTTTGGGTATATTTTGTAAAATAATAATTATAAAATTGATATAATCTCATCATTGTACTCATAGAAAAACAAATTCTAATATTTTGTAATTTTACATCTATATTCTGGGAATTTTCCTCTGCATTAAAGAAGTAATTCATAACTAAAAATTTAGTATTTTCTTTCTTTTTATCTTTATTATTAACAATAATATTATTTTCTTCTAATATAGAACCTCTTTCTATTAATATAGATTCTCCTTCAGAATAACTTGATACTCTCCCCTCACTCATTTTTTCATAACTAACCAATCTTATTCCTTTTTGATCTGATCTCATTAATAAAATATATTTGAATTCATCATTGACTAATGAATTTCCTTCAGGCTTTTTTGGATCTGTTATTAGTGATTCAGAATCTTGAATTGATATATTTAATATTGATAAATCTACATTTATATTCCCTTTTTCAGTAGTTACTACTCCTAATTCAAATTTGTTTAGTTGAAAATCTATAAAATTTCTATATTCTTTGTCAAAATCTGGAGGTAAGGATTTATTTTGTGATAAAATTTCTCTTTCTGATTTTGGTATTGTTTTCATTAGGCAAATTTCTATATTTTCTAAAGCAAAATTAAATATTAAATAATTTGAATCAAAATTTCTATTTTTTATTTCTTCTTCTTTCTTTTTTCTTTCTTCTTCTTTCTCCTTTTTTAGTTTTTCTTTTTCTTCTTCTTCGTCTTTTTTTCCGACTAATTTGTTTAATTTTTTTATTTCTTCTAATTCTTTTTTTTCTTCTAATTCTTTTTTCTTTTTTTCTTCTTTTTCTTCTTTTTCCTTTTTTTCGTTTTTTTCTTTTTCTTCATCTTCTTTCATTTGTTTTTCTTCTTCTTCCTCCAATTTAGACTTCATTTCTAAATCAAATTCTAATTGTTTATTGGTTTTTTGCAATTTTTCTAATAATTCAATAAAAAATATCAATTGAGAATCTCTTATATTAAATTTGCATTTTCCAAAAGTTAAAAATATTTTCATTTTTTCAAAATGAGTATTTTTTTCTTCAAACATTTTTTCAAAAGTAAGTCCTACAACAATATCTTCAACTAAATTATCTCCTTTAATTTGGGCAAGATTACTCAAATCCCCATTAAATTCATCCAAAGTTGCAATACAAAAGCCTCTTGCCCTTGCTGCATATATATCAAATAATTTATTTTTTTCTGTTACTTCTGCATAATTAATATTCAATTCTTGCCTTGGAGGTAATATACTATTCATTTCGAAATCTCCTAATCTTACATAAATGCATTTTTTATTGTTTTCATCCAAAATATCTTGAGGATATATAATAATAGGGCTTTTCATAACTATATCCAAATCTATATTAAAATGTTGAAAACCACCTGAAATATAATTTACATCAAATCCAGATTTTATCAAATTTTGTATTTCCCCAGAACCTATATATCTTTCAGAACCAAATTTACTTATTGTAGTAGATAAACTTGATAGTACTTTATTCATAATATATTGCAAACTATATAAGTTTACAGTTATAACTAATCTTTTTTGATTTCTAAATTTCAATCTAAAATCTGATTTTTCTAAATTAGGATTATTTTCAAATTCTAAATATAATGCCCCTTTTTTATTTTCTTCTTTTTCATCTTTATCATTTTGATCATTTTTTTGCTCAATAGTATCTACTAAAGTTTTATAATGAGTATCTTTTAATTGATATTGTAATATAGATATATCACCAATAAATAAACTGAAAAATTGTCCTTTCTTTTTCATATCGCCTAAAATATTAAATTGTTTAAAAATCATAGATATCATTTTATCTGCTCCTTGACTATTAATATTAAATTTAAATTCAGGCAAGTTCAATTTAATTTTATATAAAATAAAATCATCAGGTAAATCACTTAATAAATCAATTTCATTACTAGCATCTTTATTTTCCATTTTTAATCTAGCTTTTACATTTTCATCAATATTTTGATCAATTAATTTTTTCTTTTTTTCTTCCAATACTTTAATTTGTTGTTTTTCATTTTCATTAGGACCCCCCCAAAAATAACTACTAAAGCCGCTTCCCTTTTTTAATTTATTAATTTCTTCATCAATTTCATCTATTTCTTTATCATGGCTCATTTTATATTTTGCTGCTTCTCTCATATTTTGAATTTCTTCATATTTTAATTGGTTTTCTACCTGGGTTAAAGCAGGCTTTATTTTTTCTGCCTGTTTTTCATTTTTTTTAATTCCATATTTATAATTAAAATAAGATATATAATTTTCAATATAATTTAATTTTTCTTCTTCATTAATAGTTTTGACATAATATTCTTTTGATAAACCAATTTGATATTTTGAATTAAGATCTTGATAAGCCAATAATTTCATAAGTGATTTAATTTGTACTAAAGATATACTCATAATTATTTTGTTCAATTGGCAATCAACCACATAATTCGGATTTCCATTTTTTAAATTTTCATTCATTGATAATTTTAATAAAAATCCTAAATCATAAGCTAAATATTGATGAGCTTTTGGATCTTTTATATTTTCATATGTTTCAGTTAAGCAATATGTATAATAATCTAAAACCGGCCCCAAAAAAATTTTTATTTTTTCATCTTTTATTTCTGTATTTTCTGTTTTTTTGATTTGTTGATAATAAGGTACTAATTTACCTTCGATTTCATATGTATCTAAAAAAATGGATAAATTTGTCATTTTTAAAATTTTATTATTAATTTCAGCGAAAGGAATTTTTTCCCCAGAAGCTGGCTCTTTGAAATCCTTGTCAACTGTTCTAATTTTTAAATTTTTTAATAAAATTCCAAAAGAAAAAGGAATTAAATTATAAGAAATTTCATCATCAAATCGAATACATATATCATTTATATTTATTTCCAAATTATTTATTATTTCACTTATCATTCCTGGACTTGCATCACTTTTTAAATTATTTAATTCATTTTCTAATTCTTCTCTTCTTAATAATTTAGAATTTTTGTAGTTTTCCATATTTAGAATTTCTACTTCTTTTTTTATTGTTTCTAATTTTTTTTGTTTTGCATGGAAAAATAATTTGTCTATTTCTAATTTAATTGGATATTTATAAAATCTTGGAAGAGACATTTTTATTTTCATTTTTCCGACATATCCATGAACTAATTCGAAATAAGGAAGATTCATTGAGGTAAAAATTTCTGGTTTTATTTTTAAATTTGACATTTCAATTTCGCCACTCCATATAGAAGATTTAGTTTGCTCTTTATTTATTTCTAAAATATTACTTAGATATTTATCTATTACCCAATTTATTATACTGCTTGACATATTTAAATAAATTAAAATATATTAAATATTTTTTAAATTTTGGAAATTAATATAATAAAAAATTTTTCATATTCCTTTAGAATAATATTCCCTTCTATTTACTGCTCTGATATTTTTTTCTATATTTAAAATAGAATAAATGGAAATAAAAATCAAAAACAGTTAATAGACTTCTATAAATTTTAAATTTCAAATTTGAAAATAGTTTTCTAATAATATACCTATAAAATCTTATAAATTTTAACTTTTTTATTCTAAATATTTTTTATATTATATTAAATATTTTAAGAAATAAAAAAAATTAAAAAATGTTTCAATTATATAGTTATTATCTCTTGAGATAAGATAAGATAGATGAAGGATAATAAAATAACTGAATAATCATTAAAATATATTATTTTTAATAAATTCAATTTGAATAATATGCCAATTAGGAAAAAATTCATTATTGAAAATTTTAGTGAGTGAGTCATTTTCTGAAAGAGGGTTGACGTTAATTTTATTCAAAATTTATGTTAAAATTTATGGACTTTACAATAAAAATAAAATTTTTTTTAATTTGGGGATGCTTATTTTCATCTGATGTTGAATTTCGTCATATACGGTAATTAAAAAAATAATATAATTATATAATTATCTTAAGTTGAATAGATTTGCACCCTTGGAACTTATTTTTCAAAAAATTTTGTTGAAAAATTAAGAATACCAAATTTTTTAGCTTATTTTGCATAATATGAGCAATATTTTAAGATACCATATTGAACAAATTATCCGATTTCTTCATTTCTCAGGAGCTCAGGTAATTTAATTCTAATTTTTTTGAGCTAAAAATTTTTTTGGTTGTGTCAGATAATTAAGTTCTAAATTTTTTAGACAAAAAACTTTTATTATTGAGGTTAGAGAATTTGGTTCTAATTTTTTAGGGGTAAAAAAAAGTTGTTTTTGGAGTTCTTATAATTTAGTTCTAACCTTTTGTGATTAAAATTTGATAGTCAGATAATTTATTACAAAATTTTTTCTGCTAAAAAATTTTTTTGAGGTATGATTATTTGTATAATAAGGCAATCATATATGATTATTATTTAATTTTTTTTTATTTATATTCAATTTATTTATATATTGTATTGGAGTTAAAATATTTAATTTAAATTAAATATTTTAATTAAACATTTTAAAAAATTCTGAAATAGATTAGGAATTATTTTAAATAAAAAATGATTGGAGATCTCTGT
>JAJNAB010057332.1:0-11566 GCA_023783335.1 Enoploplastron triloricatum | reverse complement strand
AAGAAGAATCTGAAGTTAAAGGAGAAAGAGTTAAACTTTCAAAATGTACAGGGAAACCGGGAGAAGAATTTACTTTATAAATTATATTATTATTAAATAAATAAAATAATAAAAATAATTAAAAAATTAAAAAATATTCATAATTATTAATAAAATAATTAAAAATATTTATTAGTAACAGTTTAATTAATTTTTATTAAACTATTAAATAAATGGGGTGTTGCAGTCCTAACGATAAAACCTTGGTCGATTTTCCATTTCATAAAATAGAAGAATTAAATAATCTTAAGCTAGAAGTATCAGAAATAATATCAGACAAAAACCATAGACAAAGAAAAAATATTAACAAATTATTTGAATTATTTGACAAAACTTCAATTAAGATAAATGAATTCGAAAAAGAAGTCCAATTATTAAAAAATAAGAAAAGGAGAAATTTAAATTCAAATATTAGTGATGATATGATTAGGGGTATAGCAAATGATATAAAACAATTAAAAGATTATAATCATACATTGAATGATTTACTCAAAGAAAGTGATGATAATGAAGTTGCTAATAATAATACATATAACAACAATTTTTATGGAATAAAAACACAAAATGAAAATGATGAAAATTTAAGAAATAAAAAAAATAATTTTGAAAATGATTTTCAATATAATGATGATTTTCAAAATGAATCAGGAAACAATTTTCAAAACGATTTTAATGGAAATATAAATACTGGTAATGAAATATTAAATACTCAAAAATTATTCTAATAATAAATATCAAATTAATATAATTAAGAAATTTTTAACTTTAGCTCATATATCAGAAAATGAAAATTTAATCTTAAATAAAATAAAGCCAAGCTTTTTTTATTATTGTAAAGAAATAATAAAAATATATTTAAATTTGAACCAAAAAAAATCAATTAAAATAATTAAATTTATAAGAAGATATATCAAATATATTATTAAATTTTTTATTAAAAAAAATATAGAAAATAATAGATATAGAATATCTACAAATAATGAAGAATGTTATAATATCCTTTTTATGAAATTAATTATTTTTTGTTTTACTATTTTTAGAGAAGTTTGTAAATATAAAAATTCCAATATCAAAGCCGAAGATAAAGATTTAATAATAGTAAAATTAGACAAATTATTATCAACATTTTTAAATATTATAAGCAAATTATATTGTGATAAATTAATCGATGATAATCAATTTGAAAAAATATTATATTTTTTAATAATTTTATCTATTTCTTATAAAACAACAGAAGAACCAAATAAAAATGATAAAATTGTTAATATGATGTTTTTAAAAGATTGCATTAATATCATAAAAATAACATTTAATAAAATTTATGAATCTAAAATGAAATTCACTGAAGGGCAAGAAAAATTGATTAATAATATTATTCTATTTTTTAAGGAAAATATTTTAGATTATTCAAATCATAAACCAATTAGTATAATTAATAAGTCTTATTTAAGCAATAATGATTATTATACAACATATCTTATAGATTTAATATTTATAATATCTAAAATGAAAAATAATGAAATTATTAACAATTTTATAGAATTACTTTCAAACATATATGCTTTTTCATTAAAATATAATAATATAATGAATCCAATTGCCAAAATTCTTGAACCATTATTTACCAATATAAATATGAAAAAAATAGAAGAAATAAATAATGAATTGAATATATCTCATTTTCCTTTAAAATTATTAAATGGGCTAATTGAAAAAGAAGAAAAAATATTAAAAGAAGATCCAACTTTGTTACGATCTGGATTTTACTTAGGAAATAAAATATGTGGTATATCGGGTGAAATAGAGAGTAGTTTGGGTGAAGATTTTCTTTTAATATTTGGCTTTTCTTTGCATGAAATTAATAAAGAAATAAATAATATAAAAGAATGGACTTTAATTAATATAAGAAATAATGATAAAAATAAGGAAAAAAGCAAAGAATCTCAAATTAAAATTTGGATATCACAAATTAAAGGTGAAAATGATCAATATAATCTTTTAGTTTCAATTAAAAAAAAAGATTATCAAACAAAAATAAAAATTGCATCAAAAAAAACTTATATTTTTTCATTTAATTTTATAAAAAAAAGATTAAAAATATGTTATACTTGTCAATCTGATGCATACCCAATTAATGAAAGTGAAGAAATAAGTATTGATAATTATAATACTAATAATACGAATATATATATAGGATGTGATATTAATAATAATCAAATAAATTTAATAAGAGAATCCAATACCTTTGTTGGATTTATAGGAAGTGTAATTATAATAAATCAAAAAAAACTTTCAAAAAAAAATCAAGTAGAAATTCCAAAATTAATTTTAGGTTTAAGAGGTGATTATACTTCTATAATTCCGATGTGCTTTGAAAATGAAGAATATAAATCTTGTTTGATTGATAATAAAAAAAATTATATTTATAAAAATGATTATTTATATAAGCAAATACATGATAAAATAATAGAATTAAATGAAAAATCATCTGATTTCAAATTTGTAGAATCCATAAGAGTTTTAATAAGTCATAATAGTTTTAGATTAATTGAATATAAAGATGAAGTCGATTATTTGAATTTGAAAAATGATTATGAATTATATGAAGAATATAAAAAAGAGAATACTATCTCAACACAGAATTATCTTGATTTTAAACAAAAAAGTTCATCACAAAATGAACAGATGGTAAAAATATTTACATCATTTTTTAATAATAGATTTCACGTTTTTGAAAATAAGAATTCATTGGAAGAATTTATAAAATACGATGGAATTTATTATTTATGTTTATTATTAGAATATTATTATCAAATATTATGCAATTTAAATGAATATAATATAGAAGATAATCTTGACAAAAATGAAATAATTGAATCTCAAAAAAAGAATTTAAATGATATTTATGAAAGAATAGAAAATAATATTTATGAGATATTTCAATTTTTTGCCACTAAAATAATAAATAAAAAATTTTGCCAAAATTTTATTAAAGAAATTAACCAATTTTTATATCAAATGACAGTAACAATTAAGCAATATTTATTATATAAAGATATAAATAAAAAATTTATAGATTTAATATTATCTTTATTAAAGAAGTTTATTACCTATATTGAAGAAGAAAAATTAAATGATTCAAATAAATATGTTAAAGAATTTAAATTAATAAGAAATAAATTATTAGATTTATTTGAAAATTTATCTTTATTTTATTATGATTCAACAAACTTTTTTGCAAAATTAGATTTCTATATAGATAAGATGAATGAATTATTAGTAAATGATTATTTAAATGATTTATTTTCTAAACAGTTTGTGGAAAAGTTATTAAAAATATCATATCTTTTGGATAATTCAAGCACAATTATTAAGAAAAATAGATCATTAACAATGAAATTGCAAAATAAATATTCTCTTTTTTTAACACAATTTCTTAATATTACTATTGGTGATTCGAATTCAAAAAATGTAAAGCCCAATAAAAATGAACATGTAAGAAAACCTTCTATTTTTTCTATTTTTGAGAAAAAACATCATAAACAACTCACTAATATTGAAGAAAAAAAAGAAGAAAAAGATGAATTTCAGCTCGAATATTTAAATTATTTTTTAGAATATACATTCAAAACCTTAAATTATGGATATATTTTTTCAAATTTATTAAATATTTTATTTAAAGCTGAGCTTATTGAAAAGATTTCACCGAAATATATGGAGCAAATACAAGATATTTTAGAGATAAACTATAGGCATATAAATGAAAATAAAGAAAGTAGAATAATAAGTGAATCTTGTTTAAGAATATTATCAGCATATTATTTAGCAAATAAGGAAAAGGAAAAATCGTTTCATGAATTTTTAAAAAGTTTAGAATTTTATAAAGGTTTTTTTTATTCCATTATTTCATCTTTAAAGCAAATTAAATATATTACAAATGATAATAAATTTATTAAAAAAGAATCAGAAAAAAATTTAAGAAAAATAAGTTATATAAGTAGTGATGATAATGACTCGACACAAAGTGAAGGAAATGAAAATAATTATATAGCCAATAATTTAGATTTATATCCATTTCAAGATTTAGAATTGAAAAATTTAAATAAAAAACAAAATAATATTTTAATTTCATTATTACAAGATTGTATCTCTATGTTATTTATTGGAGATTCATTACAAATTTATCACTATATAAATGATCATGAGGCTGATGAAATATATGATGTATTAATTAAAAATATTAATGAAATTCTTCCATTAAAAGGAAAAAATATATATAATGATATATTTAGTTCAGAGAAAGAAATTACTTCAGAACTTTTCTTTTTTAAATGGAAATTATCCAATAATGAAAAAAAAGAGGAATTAATAAAAGAAATTCAAAAATATAATAAAGATTTATTAAGAAATCATAGTTTTCCCTTTATATTTAAATTTATATTATTAATAAATTTAGAATTATTTTACAAAAAATCAAAAGAAGAAAAAATACTTAATGAAATAAATCTTAAGGCAATAATAGATTTATTATGTTTTATACATGAAGAATTAGATAACTATTTAAAAGATTATGATCCAACAAATAAAAATGAAAATTATACTTTTTTTATAAGTAATACAATAAATTTATTAATTTTAATTAATAAAATATTTATTAAAGAAGATAGTCAAATTATCTTCAAAGATACTAAATTTCAAGAAATGTTTATTAAACTAGTTGAATTATTAGATAAAACAGGATTATTTTATTCTAATTATTGCTTTGAAATAGAGGAAAATTATGGAAAAATAATAAGTGAAATATGCTATGATTTATTTATTAATTTATTGAATTACTCATATTCAAAAGAAATAAGGAAAATTTTTTATGAAATGTTTATAAAAGAAAACAAGCAATTAAAGGAATTTTATTGTATTTTTTACTTAATTGATTTAAATAAAGAAGATATATTAAATAAAGATAAAAAAACTAAAGAAGAATTATTAAAACAAATAAAAGAATATTCAAGTCTAAAATATATACATAAAAATATTTTTACCCGAAAAGACCCAAAAAAAAAATTTAAAGTTTTTGGAAAAAAAATTAGTCCAATAGAAGAAGTTAACTTTACTTTATATTTTTTAAGTAAAACTTATCTTTATTTATCTTGTGGAATTTCAAAAGATTTAAAGAATTTATTTTTAACTAAGTTTTTACCAGTAATAGTAGAAAATATATACAAATTATATACAAAAAAAAGTCAATTTTATGGACATAAAATTTGTAAAAAATTTTTGTTATATTCAGAAACACAAACCTTTTTTGAGGCCCATGTTATTCAAGATCCCTATAATCTTGAAAATTATAAAAACTTTTTTGAAAAAGATATTCATTTAAAAATAAAAGGACAATTTAAATTAGCAATGTGCTTTGCTTCAAGATTATTGGATAGAAAAGAATATGATTTTGATATCAAAAATCAGGCAAAAGAAGTAGAATTTCCAGATCTTAAAGCTAAAAAATCAAATTCAGTGAAAATCAATAGAGCAAATGATAATATTATTATAAATTTTTATTCAAATTGTCGTGACTGTCTATTTTTATTCGAAAAATTTGAAAAAAATTATTTAATATATAATCCAAAGAATTATCTTATGAAAATAATATTTTCTTCAACTTTTCAAGATATTCTTTTTAAAGATAAATTATTTCAGAATATTAGATCAGCTTATTTATGCACTTTCCGAAAAAATAAATCATTAAAAACTTCAACTAAGCAATTAAATTTCCCAGTAAGAGAAAAAAATTTCTCCAATTCATTAGAGCCAAAGCATTTCCTTTGTAAAGATAATAAATTTTACAAAGAAGAATATTTTAGAATTTCTCATGACTATTTAAAGAAAAATCCATTAAAAACTAATGATATTAAAAAAGTATATTTTTATCCACATGAAAATTTTCTAAAATCTCATTTTAAAAATAATAAATCAATATTTGAATGTGAATTAATAACTAATCAATATATATATTTTGGAAAAATGTATATAGGGGAAGAATTTTTATATTTCGAAACCGAAAAAGATCCTGGAGATGATAATAAAAATAATAATTATAAATATATTTTTTCTTTAAATGATAATGATAATAAATCAACAAAGCAAAAATATATTTTAATATTTATTAAAGATTTAAAGGAAATAATTATAAGAAGAACATTATTAATGAAGCAATCAATTGAAATATTTTCTAAAAATGGTAAAAGTTTTTTTTTTAATTTTTTTGATTCAAAAATCTGTAATAGTGTATATAACATTTTTTTTAATATTAATCAGTCATTATTATCAAAAAATAAAAAACAATTCAATATAATATCAAAAGATTTGAAATCAGAGATTAAAAATGTCATAACATCTTTTAAAAATGGAAAAATAACAAATTATGAATATTTATTGCATTTAAATAAATTATCTTCAAGAACTTACAATGATTTAACTCAATATCCAGTTTTTCCTTGGATAATTTTAAAAATTGATAAATTAAAGGAATTAACCGATACTGATGATCCTATTCTAGAAAATAATTTAATGAATAAAGAAAAAGAAGAAAATTTAGGATCATTTATAAGAGATATGAATTATCCAATTTCAATGCAAAAATCTGATAAAAGAGAAGATGAAATAGCAAAATTTATAGAAGATTCCAAAACATCAAAGTTTTCTTATCATTGCGGTACTCATTATTCAACATATGCTTATATTTTTTATTACTTAATGAGAATAAATCCTTATGGACAAAATTTAATTAAATTACAAAATTTTAAACAAGAAAATCCAAATAGAATGTTTTTATCTTTCAGAGAAACTCAACTAATATTAGGAACATGTGCAGATAATAGAGAATTAATACCAGATATATATTGTTATGTAGATTATCTTTGTAATTTAAATTGTTCATATTTAGGTACTAGAAATAATATGAATATTGTAGATGATTTTTATATAAATGATATAGATAAAAAATTTGATGAAAATACAAATTTAATTTCATCTTTTGTAGAAACTTTATATAGAAATAAAAAATTACTTAATTGTTTATTAACAAAAAAAAATTTAGATAAATGGGTAGATATAATTTTTGGTAAAAAACAATACCCACCAAAGGAAGAAGCTGCTAATTCTTGCAATATTTTTAGTAAATTATCTTATGAGCAATATATTAACTTGGAAAAAAAATTAGAAAAATATAAAAAGATGAAAGAAAAAGGCGAAATTGATGAAAATATGTTGAAAACAAAAATACAAAATAAAATAAATATAATTAAAAATTTTGGTATTTGTCCCTCCCAAATATTAAATGAAACAATATCATATGAGGAAATTCCAATTACAAATAATCCAGTAATAAAAAAACCAAAAAAAAATATAAGTAAAGGCAATTATTATTATTTTACTAAAATAAATAAAAATCAATATTTATCAATTAATGAACATTTAAATAAAGGAACAATAAGAAAAGTTCATATATATGAAGATAATATCGAGAAGGATATTTCCATTTATCAAATCGGCAATTTTGAAAAAGATATATCTTATTTAAATATTAATAATGATTATCCGTTATATAAACCAAATTATGGTATTTCTCAAATTACTTTATTTGATAAGCTTATTGGAAAAAAAGAAATGTTTATATTAACTTGTAGATTTTTAGGGAATTATTTTAAAATTCAAAATTCAGAAATTATAAAAATGATATTATGTGAAGATTTTGTTACAACAATTATTGCAAGGAATTCCTTTGAAAATGATAATATTTTTTATACAGGCTTGAAAAATGGAAAATTAATTGAATGGAAGTTAAAAATAACTGAATTAGTAAATTTAAATAATAAAAAAAAGAGCCAACCATCTTCAACATTTATAATTAAAGAAAAAAAACATGTTTATGCTCATAAATCTTCTATAACTGCTATAGAAATAAATAATCCTAAGCAAATTATTGCAACAACAGGAGAAGATAAATTCATTTATATAAGGAAATTATTTGATTTCGAATTATTAACTTCAATAGATTTAACATATACATTTGGAAATCCTATAATATCTAAAAATACTAATATTTTTCCTTCTTTAATTAGAATATCTGATTTAAATTGTATATATGTTTTATTGTATAACTATACATTGAAAAAGACAATGATAAGAGGATATACATTAAATGGATTGTTTTTCTGCCAAACTAATGAATATAATATAGGGATGGAAAATAATGATTTATCTTATAATAATATATGTTTTAATAAAAATTGGAATCTTATTGTCGGGTTGTATAATTTCAATGATATAATTTTATTGAATTCATATGATTTAAAGGTTAAATATCAAAAAAGAATATTTGAGGAAAAAAATGAAGTTAAGCATTATGGAATGAGGTGGATAGAGTATGATTCTTTAAATAAAGAAATAATTGCTCTATATGATAATGAATGCAAAATTATAACACTTAAGGAAGAAGAGAAAAACATATTTGATTCTTAAATTCTTTATAAAATTTTATAATTATTAATTAATATTATTTAAGGATATATATATCCAAATCCTGCATTTAATAAAATAAAAGATAATAAAAATATTAAATAAAAGAAATTAAATTAATTAAATTATTTAAATAAAGTATTAAATTAGATTTATATATACTTATTTTTTGATTTTATTATTTCAATTATTTTTAGTTTCCATTCAATTAATTTTCCATTTTTCAGTCCTGTATAAAAAATATTATCATTTTCAAAAGAATTCCTTGCGATAATTGTTGTAACAAAATCTTCACATAATACCATTTTTATAATTTCGTAATTTTGAATTTTAAAATAATTTCCTAAAAATCTACAAGTTAATATAAACATTTCTTTTTTTTCATTAGATTTATTAATTAAAGTAATTTGAGAAATCCCATAATTTGGTTTATATAATGGATAATCATTATTAATATTTAAATAAGATATATCATTTACAAAATTTCCAACCTGATAAATGGAAATATCATTCTCAATATTATCTTCGTATATATGAGCTTGAGCAGTTTTTATTGTTCCTTTATTAATTGATAAATAATGATTTTTATTTATTTTTGTAATATAGTAATAATTCCCTTTTCTTATATTTTTTTTTTGCTTTTTTGCCTTTGGGTTATTTGGAATTTCCTTATATGATATTGTTTCATTCAATATTTGGGAGGGACAAATACCAAAATTATTAATTATATTTATTTTTTTTTGCATTTTTATTTTTAACATATTTCTATCAATTTCGCCCTTTTCTTCCATCTTTACAAGTTTTTCTAATCTTTTTTCCAAATTAATATTTTGTTCATAAGTTAATTTATTAAAAATATTACAAGATTTAGCAGCTTCTTTCTTTGATGGTAATTGCTTTTTACCAAAAATTATATCTACCCATTTAACTAAATTTTTTTTTATGGATACACAATTAAGTAATTTTTTGTGTCTATATAAAGTTTCTACAAAAGATGAAATTAAATTTGTATTTTCATCAAATTTTTTATATATATCATTAATATAAAAATCATCTACAATATTCATATTATCTCTTATACCTAAATATGAACAATTTAAATTACAAAGAAAATCTACATAACAATATATTTCTGGGATTAATTCTCTATTATCAGTACATGCTCCTAATATTAGTAGAGTTTCTCGGAAAGATAAAAACATTCTATTTGAATTTTGTTGTTTATAATTTTGTAATTTAATTAAATTTTGTCCATAAGGATTTATTCTCATTAGGTAAAAAAAAATAAAAGATGAGGTTGAATAATGTGCACCACAATGATAAGAAAACTTCGATGTTTTGGAATTTTCTATAAATTTTGCTATTTCAACTTTTCTTTTATTACAATTTTGCATTGAAATTGGATAATTCATATCTCTTATATATGACTCTAACTTTTCTTTTTTTCCTTCATTCATTATATTATTTTCTAAAATAGGCTCATTTGTATCGGTTAATTTCTTTAATTTATCAATTTTTAAAATTATCCAAGGAAAAACTGGATATTGAGTTAAATCATTATAACTTCTTGATGATAATTTATTTAAATGCAATAAATATTCATAATTTGTAATTTCTCCATTTTTAAACCATGTTATAACTTTTTTAATCTCTGATTTCAAATCTTTTGATATTATATTGAATGGTTTTTTATTTTTTGATAATAATGACTGATTTATATTAAAAAAAATATTATATAAACTAGTACAGATTTTTGAATTAAAAAAATTAAAAAAAAAACTTTTACCATTTTTAGAAAATATTTCAATTGATTGCTTCATTAATAATGTTCTTCTTATAATTATTTCCTTTAAATCTTTAATAAATATTAAAATATATTTTTGCTTTGTTGATTTATTATCATTATCATTTAAAGAAAAAATATATTTATAATTATTATTTTTATTATCATCTCCAGGATCTTTTTCGGTTTCGAAATATAAAAATTCTTCCCCTATATACATTTTTCCAAAATATATATATTGATTAGTTATTAATTCACATTCAAATATTGATTTATTATTTTTAAAATGAGATTTTAGAAAATTTTCATGTGGATAAAAATAAACCTTTTTAATATCATTAGTTTTTAATGGATTTTTCTTTAAATATTCATAAGAAATACTAAAATATTCTTCTTTATACAATTTATTATCTTTACAAAGGAAATGCTTTGGCTCTAATGAATTGGAGAAATTTTTTTCTCTTACTGGGAAATTTAATTGCTTAGTTGAAGTTTTTAGCGCTTTATTTTCTCGGAAAGTGCATAAATAAGCTGATCTAATATTCTGAAATAATTTATCTTTAAAAAGAATATCTTGAAAAGTTGAAGAAAATATTATTTTCATAAGATAATTCTTTGGATTATATATTAAATAATTTTTTTCAAATTTTTCGAATAAAAATAGACAGTCACGACAATTTGAATAAAAATTTATAATAATATTATCATTTGCTCTATTGATTTTCACTGAATTTGATTTTTTAGCTTTAAGATCTGGAAATTCTACTTCTTTTGCCTGATTTTTGATATCAAAATCATATTCTTTTCTATCCAATAATCTTGAAGCAAAGCACATTGCTAATTTAAATTGTCCTTTTATTTTTAAATGAATATCTTTTTCAAAAAAGTTTTTATAATTTTCAAGATTATAGGGATCTTGAATAACATGGGCCTCAAAAAAGGTTTGTGTTTCTGAATATAACAAAAATTTTTTACAAATTTTATGTCCATAAAATTGACTTTTTTTTGTATATAATTTGTATATATTTTCTACTATTACTGGTAAAAACTTAGTTAAAAATAAATTCTTTAAATCTTTTGAAATTCCACAAGATAAATAAAGATAAGTTTTACTTAAAAAATATAAAGTAAAGTTAACTTCTTCTATTGGACTAATTTTTTTTCCAAAAACTTTAAATTTTTTTTTTGGGTCTTTTCGGGTAAAAATATTTTTATGTATATATTTTAGAC
>JAJNAB010057331.1:0-11737 GCA_023783335.1 Enoploplastron triloricatum | reverse complement strand
CCCTCCAATCCCCAATAATTAAAGAAAGATTAAAATAAAAATAATTTTTATTTAATTTTTATATAAATTAAATTCATTTATTTTTGATTTAATAAAATAATATCGTTATTCTTTATATTATTATCTTCTAATGTTTTATATCTATTTATTTTATGTCCATTAACAGTAAAATAGTTATCTGTATCTAATTCTGGATATATTTCATATAATTTTTCTTCAATAAAAGAAAATTTATCAGTATTTTTGCAGATAAATGAACAATGAATTGTTTCTTCAACGGATAAAAGAGAAACTGTCATAAGCTTTTCTCCATTTTTTATATCAAAAGGTATATTTGATTTTATTTCCTTTATTTCTTTATCTTTTAAATTTATTTGTTCTATTAATTCAATAATTTTATTATCTTTATTATTATTATCATTTTCTAAATTTATTAAAATATTATTTTTATCTTTTAGTTCTTTATATTCTTTTTCATATTTTATTGCATTATTTTTTAAAATTTTATTTTCTATTTCATATTTATTTAATTTTTCTTTTAATTCTTCTTCTTTCTTTTTATCAATTGTTTTATTTATTGTAAAATTATTATCTGAAATATCTATTTCTTTTAATTTTTGTTCATCAAATTTTGAAAAAATATTTTTATTTTTTTTTATACCTTTTAATTTTATTTGATTTTCATTACAAATGTAATTATTAATTCTTTGTGCTTCAGCCTCTTTTTTAAGTTGATTTAGTAAGTCTTCTTTCTCTTTCATCAATTTTTCTTTTGTTTCTTCATGTATATCACTTTCATCTGAGTTATTTAGTCTCTTTGGAGACTTATCTAAGTCTTTATCTGAGCTTTCATAACTATCATCTGAACATTTTATTTTTTCATTTCTTTCTTCTATTTTTTTTTCTTTTTTTTTTATATTTTTATCTATTTTTGTTTCGTTATTTTTATCACTTTTATCTAATTTCCAAGTTCTACTCTTATTTATTCTTAATAATTTATTAAAAAAATTATTATTCTCTAAATTATTAAATATCTGTTCTAAATATTTCATTAAAATATTTTTTTTAATATAATCTAATATATATGATATAAAATCAATTATTTCATTTTTATTAATATTTTTAAGCATTTTATTAACTAAACTATAACAATCTTCTTCACCATTTTTATCTGTTTCAATTAATTCTTTGGTTTTTGATATTATACTATTTTTAAAACCTGGATCATGATACAATATATAATTTATTATTTCATTACTATATTCTTCTTCGGTTTTTTCTTCGTATTTTTTGAGCAAAAAAATAGATAAATCTGACATTTCATTATTTTGATTTAATTCGGTTTTACTTTTTTCTATCATTTTATCATATACAAAATTAATTAATGAATCTTTAAATTCTTTATCTAAATTCTTAAAAACATCCGTGGAAAGCATAATATCTTTAATATTTTTAGATAATAAATATTTTAAATTTATCTCAGGACCTTCCAAATTATCAATGAATAATTGATTTATATTATTATAAATATTAGGAATTGAATAAATTTTTTCTTTTTGTTTTTTATCAGAATAAAAACTTCTATGAATATATATTATAAATATATAATGATATTCATCATTTTTGCAATAATTATTAATATAATCTACAATAAATTGTATTTTATTTGAATTAAAATCTTCAAAACGAATTAATATTACACGTTTAGTATTATTTCCTTTATTTTTAGTTTTAATATCATCAATATAAGTTTTTAGTTTTTCTTCCTTATTAATTGAAGATATCATAAATTCATCATCATTATTAATTCCTTCTATAATATTAGCAATATTACTAAATGTATATATAATTGAAATTTTATAATTAATTAAATCTTCATTGTTAGCATATAAATCTTTCATATATTGTTTAAAATTATAATATTTTTTATTGTCATAATATTTCTTTTTTAATGGATTTCTTTCTGATAAAACTAATACTATATCTTGTGGTAAAAGATTACAAATTTTATTATATATTCTTCCTTTTATTTCATAGTTATTATATATTTTTTCTTTCTTCGTTTCTAAAAATAAATAATAAACTAATCCACCTATTTCTTGATCATTACAATTGATTAATAAATTTTTTAAATCATAATTAAATTTCGATTGGCCTGCATTAATTTCTTCTTTTAATCTAATTTCATTCTGTATATCTTTTATTAAATCTTTTTGATTTTTATCCAATAAATCTTGAAAACTAATTTCCATTTTTTCAAATCGATTTAAAAATGCCATATCAATTTTATTCATAAATTTTTTATCCACCAAAACAATAATTTTAAATGAATCATTAACTAGTATTAATTGTTCACTATAATTATCTAAGCATATTCTAACATATTTTTGTTCATCGATTATTTTATAATTCATATTATATAAATTATATAAATATGGTTGAATTTGCTCTAAATTTTGTAATATGATTAATTTATCTTGAGAAGAGCAATTTAGTATTTCATTAACTTTAATTTCTTTATAATCGTTATTATTATCATCTGAAAAAGGGCTTCCATTAATAATATTTATATCTTCTTTGTTTGAATTTTGTATCCTAATACTTTGATTAATTAATGGCGCTAGATTTGAATTAATTTCTAATAATAAATAACGACTATTATTATCATTTATATTATCATTAATACATTTATTTAAATCATATTTATCCAAATCATCGTTTCCTATTCTATAAATTTTTCCATTAATCCATTCATATTCTGGTTTTTCAAGAGTACAAGCTAAGTTATATATTTTTTTAAACAAAAACACTGAAGTAACTTTGATAAAATTATTTTCATTTTCATTTTTTTCTTCATCATCATCTCTTAAAATTTTTTTTTCATTAAATATATTTTCTTGAAGTATTCTCATTTCATATTCTATATCATCAAATACTAAGTTAAAATCTATATCTATTTCATAAGTTATCCCTCCAAAATTTCTTTCAATTAAATTATTAATAATGGGTATAATTTGATTTTCGTCAGAAATATTACTTAATTTATAGCCTTCTATTGCCACTCCTTTTATTATATTATAAAAGTCACGATTTCCATGAAATTCTAAATTTATTTTTTTATCTTTTTTGAATAATTTTATAAATTCTTGGTCGAATTCAATTTCTTTAAAAGATTCTCCTTTTAAATTTTTACCTTTAGCATATTTTTTTAATACTACCAATTTTTTAATAAAATTTAAATAGTATTTATATAGAAAATAAGATCTTGCAAGTATATTAAAAATCAAATTACTTTCTCTATAAATATAATCAGAAATACTCTCGACAATAGTTTTAGTCGTCGATTTTAGTTGATCTAGTTTATCTTCTAAATTTGATACAGATAAACTTAAAGCTCTGTTCATTATATTTGCATCCAAAGAATAATTACTAATGCCAATAAAAGAAGTTCCTTCAGTTTTACCAATATATTCAAGCTTATTAAGTAAAACTTTAAGTGGATTTTTAGGAGCCTTTTCAGCTAATTCTAATCTATCAAATAAAATCATATATATAGGTACTAAGTCATATTTTTTATTATTTTCTAAATAATTTTTATATAAATTATCTGCTTTTTGAAATAATTCTTTAACATCTTCAGATGTAGTTGATGGAGAGCCTTGAAAATATATTTGATTTATTTGAGGATATTTTGTAAAAAAACTCTTTTTGCCATCTTTTGGTTTAGAATATTTACCTCTCATTGAATTATATATTAGTTGAGCACTTAAACTTTTTCCTGTACCTGGTTTACCGTTTATAATTAAAGGTATTTTTGTAACAACTGCTACAAATAATAAGAATAAATTCTCTTTTAATAATTGATTTTTACATATTCCATTATCTAATTCTATTTGTTTTAATAAAAAGTCTTCTTCTATTTCTAATAATTCACTAAATCGTTGGAAATTTCTTTCTCTGAGCTCTTGTGCTAATTTTTCATTATTTATTTTTGAGAATAAATTATCTGTTTGATTATCAATATTTTCTTCGCAATAAACATTTACTATTTGTAGTAATATACCTTGCAATTGATTTTCAAAATTACCTCTTTTTTCTTCATTTGTTAATCTTAAAAAATAGCATAAATATATGGAACATATAATACTTTTTATTTTATATACTTCTTCGGTTTCATCATCTAATGAATGCTTACTTTGATCATTTTTTTTAAGGAAATAATCTTTAAAAAATTCTACACATTTTGTAAATCTTGCTATTTCCCTTAATGATATTATAGAAGGATCATCACCAAAAGAATGTCTTAGAAATATATGGCATTTAGAAATTGCCTCAGTTGTTAAATCACGTAATTTTTCTTCTTCGTTAGTAAATAATTTTTGTATAATATTTTTTATATATTTTTTTTCATCATCATCTCTTAATGCGCCAAAATTAAAGACATAATATAATAATGATTGAGGTAATTGTTCTACTTTATATACTAATTGATCATCTTCATCATCTTCTCTTGTTAAACTAATTCTTTTTCTATAAGGATTGCAAGCACCAATTAATCTTATATTATCTTCTAATTTTTCTCCATTGAATGTTCTATTAATAAAAATTTCTGTTAAAAGAGATAATGATAAACAAGTATTAATTTGATCGAAAAAAATCCATAATTCTTTATTTTTTTTATACTTTGCTTTTTCATTCATTTCTCTCATTCTATTAGTTATTTCTTCATGAGTAATATGTGAATCTATATTAATTATTTCTACTAATTGTTGACCATTATTTAAAATTTGAGATAATTTTATTATTAAAGAAGTTTTACCGCAACCTGTTTCTCCCATTATAATAACGGGTACATTAGCTTTTATTCGATAAACTAATAATAACATTTTTTTATAATTATCTTCAGTTATTATATAATTATCGGTACCTTCCTCTAATATAGATAATAATGATTTTTTACCATCTATATCTTTTTCTAAATCATTTGGAAGATATAAAAAGTTCTTTAATCTTTTTAAATATTTATATGAATGATTTATCACTTGATTAGCTGCTTTTTTAATTAACTTTCTAAATTCTTTTAAAACAGCCTTTTCATTTTCTCTAGCAAATTCATAAATTTCTATAAATTGACCATTATGTTTATTTTTTATTTTATAATCATTATATATTTCACTTATTTTATCAAATGATTGTCTTGAATGATCCCCAATTTTAAATCCAATAATATTGATATTTCTTTTTACGCATTCTTCAATTTTTGTGGTTAATAATTCCCCTTGATCAGGATATCTATCCCCTTTTAAAAATTCAGTTCCTTGTGCACCACCTTCTGCAATATGTATAATTAATTTAATTCCTTTTCTCCATTTCATATTATTTAATGCTATTTCATATCCTCCTACCCAATCTTTTGGACCATCACCACCTCCATATTCTTTAATTCTATCTATTTTTTTTTTTAAATCTTGAATATCATCTGTAAATTGGAAATATCCAATTTTTTCTGTATAAAAAACTAAACCAAAATGAAAATAATAATCTTTATATTTTGTGGTTAATTCTCTAGAAATTTTAATAACATTTTCTTTTACAGTCCTTATTTCATATTTCATTGAGCTTGTTGCATATATTAAATAAACTATATCCACATCTTTATTATTACTTTGTTTTTCTTGCTTTTTTTCCTCTCTTATATCTGAAAATTTTTCTAATTTGATTGTTCTTGTTTCTTTATCTATAAATATTAATGGATTATCAAATTTATCTTTGCTTAAATCACTTTTATATGCATCTAGGTATAATTCAAATTTATCTTTAACATAATTTTTTTTAATTATTAATTTTGTGAATCCATTTATAAAATAATTTGCAGTTTTAGCAGAATATTCAATAACTGTTTTAGTTAGATCTTCACCTTGAGATAAAATTTTTAATTTTGTCCCAAATACATCAAATGGACTTATATAAAGTCTTATAAAAATTTGAACTTGATAATAAGAATACTCTACAATACCTATACTTTTAAAATTATCTTTTATAAATTTTTCTATTTCTTCATTTGTTTCTATTCCATTCATACTTCCAAATATTTTTCTGATATTATATTCTAATTCTAAAGGAAGCATTTTTACATTAATTATTTCATTTTGATTTAATTCCCCTTGTATAATATTTTCTCTTTTAAATATATTTAAAATACAGAATTTTGTTAAATAATTTTCTAAACTATTAGGAAGTTCTATATAAATTTTTATATTATTTGGTATAAAAATAATATTTTCATTATTTATATAAAATTTAGTAATCAAAAATGAAAATAAAAATTCATTTATTAAAGATACTTCTTTAGTTTCTGTTAAATCCAAATGTATAGCAACATTATTAAATTCTGAATATTCTTTTTCAATTTCATCTTTATCTCCATCATCGATTTTATCTTTTGATTTTTTATTTGAGTCTTTTTTAATTTTTTTAAATATTTCAAATAATTTTTGGAATATAGAATTTTTTGTCAATTTTCCACCTAAAGGAAAATGATAATATATTCTTTCTTCTTCTTTTATCATTTTTTTTATTTTAAAAGATTTACCTATACCGCATATATCCGAAGAAATAACTATTATTTTTTTTAATATATCATTATCTTGAATACTTCTTATACTATTATAAGAAATATTTGAAATATTTAAATCATCAATTATACTTTTATTCTCATTATCTAGATTAATTGATTCTCTTTTAGCTTTTGTATATTTTTCTAATTCTTTTTTAAAAGCAAATTCATTTTCTAAATTTTTATAAATAAAAACAATATAACTATCAAGATAATCTCTTGATTTTGATTTAACAAAATTTTTTTTTTCTCCATTTTCCTTTTTATATTTTTCTAGTTTAATTGATAATAATTTATCAATATATTTATATAATTTATTATATTGAAAATTAGAAAATGAATCTAATATTTGGACAACAAATAAAGTATTATATTCACACAATATTGCTCTATATAAAAATGATTGTATTTCTTCTATTGATGTTTCTTTACTACAAATTAATATATTTTGTGCTATGGGAAATTTATCTAATTTTTCCACAAATAAATTTAAAATATATTCTTCCATTGATTCATTTTTACATTTTTTTATTGAAATACCTTTATTATTATATTCTTCTTTTATTTTCATATTTTCATAATGTTTTTTTAAATCTAAATTATTCTTTTTAAATAAATCCATAAGATAATTTGAAATACTATTAAATATTTCTTTAGTATTATCTTTATATTGTTGCTCATATTCTTCACCTAATTGTTTATTATAAAAATTATCAACTTCTTGAATTTTATCATCTATACTTGTTTTATTTAAAATATATCTTATAATTTCAGATATATGACAATTACCCTCTTGATGTTGTCTTAATTTTCTAAATAATTTTCCATATAATAATCTTAAATATTTATTGTTTTCATAGTTTGAATTAAGTTGATTTTCATAAAAATTTTTTATTTCAAATAAAAATTCTTTTATTTTATTAAAATTTTTTTCTTTATCATTTAATTTATATGAAACTTCTGGATATTTTATTCTAATATTTATTACTATTGGTATATTAAATCCTTTTTTTCTTAAAATATTTATTTTATCATATATTATTTCTAAATTAGATATTACATCTTTAAAAAATATCAATTTATCACATTTTATTTCAAATAGATCTTTCTCTTTTTCTTCTTTTATTTTTTCTTTTTTGCTTCCATTTTCTTTTATTTTTTTTTTTGATTGAATATTAATTTTATTTTTTAATTTAATTAATTCTTCGATATTTTTTATTTGATTAATTTCTCCATTAATTTTATAGCAAAAATCTTCATTATCCAAATTTAAAAATATACTTGCATCTTGAATAATTTGATATACTTCTTGAAAAATATCTTTTTCAATCTTATTATCTAATTCAATAATTGAGCCATATTTTTTCAAAAAATTTTCAAATTTATTAATTTGTTCTTCATTTAATAATTTTATATAATTTATCATATATTTAGTATCTTTATTTATAAGTTCCTTAAAATGGTTTAAACACTCAATCATATCATCAATATCTTTAATGGATATACTTCTATTAGTAAAGTCTAATTTATCTTTTAATTTATAGCCTAAGTATTCAACATCTTCTGTAAATATTTTACTTATTAAAAAATCAATCGCTTCTTTTTTTTCATAAAATGAAATAAATACTCTATAAAAAGAATTATTAGATTTATAATCATAAATATCATCACATCTTAAATTATGTAAAGTTTTTTTAAGATTCAACAAGTTCATTTCTGATAAATATATATTTCTAGGTAAATTTAATTTTTTATCTGGAAAATTCTCGAAAAAATATTTTATACTTTTAACAATCATTTCATATTTTTTACTTTTAATTAACATTCTTAAATCTTCAATATCTTTTTCATGTCTTATATTAAAATAATCTAGCATTTGTCTTATAAATAAATTTGATTTAGATTCATCTTTCTTACTTAATTCTTCTTTTATGTCTCTAAAAACATTTCTATATTTTGGATCAATAAATATTATTTCTATATTTAATTCATTTTTGTCTAAATCTCGTTTTAATTCGTTTAATTGTATATACGCATAGTCAAAACGCTCTGCTTGATTTTTACCTTGTGTATTTTCAAATAACTTTTTAAAAAGTAAAAAATTTTTTACCTTATTTATTTCTTCACATAAATCCATATGTTTTAATAATGCTTCTATACTTTTGTTTCTCTCATTTTTTAAAAAATAAATTTGTCTATTTTTTATTTCATCAATAATATTTGTTATTCTTTGTATATCATTAATATAATAATTGCTATGAAATATCATAAGTGAATCTTTAATGAAAATTAATTTTTCGACTATTTCGTTTATTTTATAAATAATTGTTTTATATTCCTTATATTTTCTAATAGGATCATATTCTCCCAATATCAAAGTCAATAATCCTAATTTCTCTTTAACTTCTTCTTCTTCATTTTCATATTCTTTTATTTTTTTTATATTTATAAATTTATCTAAATCTTTTTTAGTAATTATTCCTCTATCTAAATCATTTATTATACTATCTAATATAATTACTAAATTTTCAGCATATTTATTTCCTTGTTGTGCTTGTTCTTGTATATTTAATTTTTCTTCTTTTTCAATTAATTCTTTCTTTATATAACATAAAGTTTTTATTTTACAATTTTCTTGATTAGAAAAAAATTCTTCTTTTGTGAATTTACATTTCTCCAACAACTTTTCATATACAAAAAATTTTCTGTCATCACTCGATAATTTTTTTATAAATTCTATAATATTATCTCTTCCTTCCTTTGTATTTATTTTATCTAAATATATATCATATATATGATATTTTTGAATTTCATATTCTTTAGCATTATATACTGTTATTAATTCAATATATATTAATGATCTTATTTTATCATCTAATAAAGTAATTTCTTCGTCTAAAAAGCTATTATTTTTTTCAAATAAAAAAAGTTTACTTATAAATTCAGCTATTATTTTGATTGCTTTACTCAATTCCACTTCTCCTTTTATTAATCTAATATCATTTTTAACAAATATTTTGTATTTGGCTTTAATTATTCCAAAATAATATTTTTGTTTCTCTTCTTTTATTCGGCTTACTTCTATTAACTTAATTATATTACCAAAAGTATGGATATCTCTAATTTTATTGGTTATTTTATTTATGTATTCTATAATATTTTCCTCAAAAAGTGATTCAAAATTAAAATATTGAAAATTTCTTATAAATACTTCTGTAATTCGATTATAATCTATATAATCAAAAATATATGTTTTTCTAAAATTTTTATATTTTTCCATATCAGTTTTATTGTAAATACTATAATATGGATTATATTTTGTTATAATGCCAAGTATTTCTGAATTTGAGATCCTATTTTTATATCGTTCAAAAAATTCTTTAATAAGATTATTTATCATAAAAGTAAATTCATCTCTTTCATAATACCTATTTATATCATCTTTAATATTATTATTTTTATGATCTTTAGTATCTTCATATAAAATATTAATTAACTCATTATATTTTTTATATAGTTCTCTTAACTTATAGCAATTACTTATATTTATCAAATCTGGAATATTATATTGCTTTATTAGATTTATCCAAAATGTACTATTAAAATATATTACTAATATTTTTTCCTTTAGTGAAAATTCAATAATTTCCTCAATTAATTGCTTTATAATATCACATTCTTTTTGTATCGCATCAAACCCATCTAATCCTTTTGTATTATCCTCATTCGAATTTTCTGATTCATTATCAGAATTTGCATTAATTTTGCCTTTGCTTTCATCTATGCGAATTTGTTGGATTTTATCAATTTTGGAATTTAAAAGCTTTAAACTCTCGTTCATTTTAATCGGATCAGATTTTAATTTGTCATATTTTTTAAATATTTGTTCTTTATTTTCATTTATAACAAATAAAAAAGTTTCAATATCTTCGATGTAGTTTAATACTCGCTTTAATATTTTTAAATCCTTGTCCATTTTTAGTATATATTTCATAAATCCATTATAAAATTCTTTACTTTGATTTAAAGGATTCATAAAATGAGAATAATATTGAATTAATATTTTATATAAAGTATTATCATTTCCTTCTAAGAATTTCTCTATCATTTTGATAAAGTTATTTTTATCATAATAATGTAAATAACAAAATATAATTCCGTAAAAATAAATAGGATTATATTTATTTTCATCAATAATATCTGGTGCATTCAAATAAATAATATGAAAATCAACTAAATATATTTCCAAATCTTTTACTCTATCTGTATTTTCTTGTTCATTAATTTTATAAAAAACTTTGATTAATTTATTACATAAGTCTTTGTTTTTTTCATATATTTTCAAAAATAAAGATATCAAAAGACTAAATTCTTTTTTTTCTTCATATAAATCAATTGTATCTTCATATAATTTTTCTTTTTTATTGTTTTCATTGCTTTTTTCCAAAGCTTCAATAAATATATTTAACTTATTATATAGAGGAACAATATTTTGATCAATTGCTTTCTCAAGAATATTATCTACATATCTGTTTTCTATTTTGAATAGAGGTAAATAAATGAAAGAATTTTTTTTCTCATTGAATGAAATGGTATATATATGTTCTCCTTCAATAAATTTTATTGTATATTCCTTTTCACCTTTATCTTCTTTTTTTTTCTTAAATTTGAAAATTATTTCTTGAATATCTGCTCCATTTTCTTTTTGTAAATTTTTACAGAAGAAAATACTTGGTGAAATTTCAGATATAAATTTTAAGTTTTTTAAATCGATTTTTTCTTCACTTGGAACTAATATAAGGAAATATACATCTTTATCTTTAGCATTGAATTCAGTATCTCTTGATGCCATTTTTTTAATATAAAAAATATTTTTTTTACGTGTTTATATTCAAGTTTATTCAAAAACTGTTCTAAAATAAATAAATTACTTTTTTTGTTTATAGTTTTTATAATTAAATTTTTTAAAAAATAATAAATAATATATTATATATATTATTAACATTATTTACATATATTTCTTTAATATTACTATTATTTATATTATTCAAATTAATCAAATTTTTGATGAGAACAAAGAATATATATTGATGAATTAATTAATTATTTAGAATAAAAAAG
>JAJNAB010057330.1:0-11858 GCA_023783335.1 Enoploplastron triloricatum | reverse complement strand
CCCAATCCCCAATATATTTAGCAAAGCTAAGATATAATATTTTTATTTATTTAATAATTAAATTATTTATTTATTTTTATTAATGAATTTTTGTCTTCTTTTCCAACTAAATTATAAAAAGAATAAGCTTGCCCAACTTTTAATTTAAATTGATAAAGTTTGGATGTTATAATTTCCATGAAATTTTCTATTTTTTTAATTTTTATCTCCCATAAATCTTCCCTAATCAACAGAGTAACCAAATCAATATCTTCACTAAAATCTTTTTCTTCTCTTATCCCTACCAAATATCTTGAAATTAATCTTCTTAATGCAGAAGATAAATCTTTTATTGTAATTTTATCTTCTTCTTCTTCTTTTTCTTTATTTAATAATTTATTTTTTATATCAATTTTTAATTCTTCAGGTATTTCTTTTTTATATTCATTTTGAAGTAATTTAATCAAATCATCAAAGCATAAATGCTCAAAAAAAAAATATATATTCATTAATTTATCAATTGTAAAATTTGAACCTTCTCCAAAGAAGAAATCTATGCAATCATCAGATAATTCAAAAAACTCTAGGATAATATTTATGATATTTGTCAATTTTTGGTCTACTTTCATAATTCTTTTTCTTGTCAAAAAAAATATAATTTTTTGCATTGAACCTAAAAATTCTTTAAAATCATAGTTTTTATTATTATTTCCAATTTTTTCTTTATTCATTTTATTTATATATTTAATAATTATTTCTTTTTCTTTTAAATCAAGATCTTTTTGAGGATAATTTAAATAAAAATTACTAAGAATTTGAGAATTTATTCCTTTAAAACTTTCTCCAAAAAAAGTAATAAAATTTAATTTATCTTCTCTCTCAAATAGACAAACTCCAGGAAGAATTATTTTACCCAGTTCTTCTTCTATTGAGGAATAATCATATATAAATGAATTATAATTAGAATAATTTATTTTTCCATTTTCAATAAAAATATTTCTTTCAGAGAAAGAATATATAACTTCATTCAAATCTATATATTTTGATTTATTGAATCTTTCTTTAAGCAAAATTATTTGTCCATTTTTAGCTTCTTGTATAGGAATTTTTTTATTTTTATCAATATATTGATTAAATAATCTATTATAATTATTTGCATTAATTATAGGTTGTAAAAAGTTATTTTGCCATTTTATAAAATTCTCACAAGCAGAAGCAAGATACATTCCGTTATAGCTTTCACAATTATCATTTAAAAAATATATTAACTTATCTTTTATAGATAAATCTTTTATTGGCATCTCAATATGGCTTTTATATTTTTTAGCATCTAATTTTATTTCATCCCACACTTTCATAAATCCATCAAATTCTTTTTTAAATTCTTTTGACTCCGATATTTTTTCCTCATCTAAATTTTTATTTTTTGCTTCATCTCTTGATATTTTAAATGAATAATTCTCTACCATATAATTAGTAAATTCATTAAATGCAGGAAGAAAGGATAATTTCTTAACTGAAGGATTTCCTTTTATTAATTGATTTATTAAAGGATAATTCTCTGGATTATTCATATTTTTTATCATATCATCTTCTGATTTATATTTGGTATAAATGAAATATTTAAAAAATGGATAATCTTTTTCTTGATATAATTCATCATTTGGTAAAATATATTCGCTTACCAATGCTTTTAAGCTATGAATATTTATATTCATTAATTTGCTATTCTCTTCAATATATTTTTTGCTATATTTTGGATATTCTTTTATACATTTTAAAATTAATTCTTCTACCTTTTCTTCAAAACATTCTCTTTCATTATATTTTAACAATTTGCATTCCTTTATTAATGAGGATAATTTTTTAAATATCATATTCATAAATATCTGAATAGAAATATTTTTTTGTGCTAATGATTGTTTTAAAATATCCCAGTCAGATTCTATTATTTTCACAATATCCATATCTTTAATCAAATATTTATTGAAAGTATCTTCTGGAATATTTCCTAAACAATAACTGTAAAAAAGATGGGAATAAGAAATAAAATTCAATAATCTATATCCTATATTTGATAACTTTCTAATTGTTTTATTTTGATTTAGGAAATAATTTATAGAAATAGAATTAAATCCTAAAGAAGTGTTTTTCCTAATAGGTTCTATTACTTTTTGAATATAATCATCAAGTATTAAATTAGGAATATTTTCATCAGGATCATGCCATTTTTTCATTTGCCCTTCTTTTTGAGTTTTATCTTTAAATAATCTATAATGCCCTGGACGTATTACAATTCCATGATTTGAATCCCCTTCTTCTATTTTTTTAGGGCCCCATCCACATTTTTTTCCACATATAGGGCAATCAAAAGTTTTATTTATTTTAGGAAAGCCACAAGGTTCTATGTTATAATAAAATCCACAACTACAAACATAACATCCAAAAGAATCTGGAAATATTTTTAAATGAAAATCTATACTTTCCAAAGAAATTAAATGAAAATCTTCTTTGTTATCTATACCAGGAATGAAAGATTTATTTATTATATTTTGAAAATTTTTAGTTAATAAAGATTGAAATAATGATTCTTTATTTTTATTATTATCTAAAGTATTAACACAGTATCTAAATCCATATAATAATATTTCTAATAATTTATTATTAATTATGCCATTTTTTAAGCATATTTTTGGCTTTATTTTATTAATATAAATTTGAGAATCATAAAATAAAGATAATATATTATATAATTCTTTACTTATATCCAATCTATTTTTATCATTAAATATTGTTTTTACAAAAGAATACAAAATATCTTGTTTTTCATAATTATATAAACCCAAATTAGAAATTACTTTGTTAATTGATAAGCATAAAAATATATCTATTCCACCTTCTTTTATTAAATCAACAAAGTTTTTGATAAAAGAATTATTATTATATTGGAAAAATAGTTTTGATTCTTCACAATATTTATTATAATCTTCTTCTTCTGAAGGTAAGAAGAAATATGATAGAATCATTCCATTTATTTTTTCTGTTGATTCAAATTCTTCATAAAAATCAATCCCAAAGTTGGCAAAATTAAAAGTCTTAAATATCTCAAAATTTTTGTTCATTAAATTAAAAAATATTTTCAAAATATAAATTTTTATTACTTTAGCAAAATTTTTATTTTTTATTTTTTTAATTATTTTCATTACTTCTTCAATACTTTCATTTTCTTTTTTTTGTAAAATAAGAAAAGACATTTTACTTAAATACATTTTTACATATACAATAGAATATAATTCACATAAATGATTATTTTCATTTTTATTAATATTTTTATTTATATTTGAAGATGAATCTAAAAATTTAATTGCATTTTCAAATATAATAAGAGAACTATCAAATATAATTCCTAGTTCTTCTTTGAGCCCATCCAATTTAATATTTTTTAAATATTTTGGGAAATATTCTTCCATATCTTCAAAACTTAATTTTGGTATTAATTCAAAATAAACACTAGTTTTTAGTTCAAAAATATTCATTATTATTTCATCTAAAAATGGACTATAAGAATTATTTAAAAGTCTAATCAGTTTAGAATCATCATTTTTTATAATATCTAAATTTTCTATCATTTCATTAGGACTATATTCAATTATATTTTCAAAAACAATTATTATAATTTGAGAACAATTTTTAAGTAGATTATTATTTTCTAAAATTTTTTGTAAAATAAATTCTTTAAATTCTTCAAAATTTCCTTTTTGAAATTCATTTAAAAAAATAAAACCTAATAGTTTATAAAAATTGAAATATTTACTCAAAGGAATTTTTCCTAATTTATCTACTAAAAATTGATAAAACTCATTAAAATTATCAATTAATTTTCTTTGATTTTTATTTTGGATGGAAAATGCTTGTAAATTAAAATATTTAATTATTCTTTGAATATTTTCCACATTAAATTTTTTATTTAAATAAAATGCATCAAATAATTTTAATATTTCTTTCAAAGAGATAACTTCTTTTGATCTTAAATTTAAATTAATATCTAGTTGAATTGAATTTTGAAATACCTCTTTAATAATATTCATTAAATCATATAAATCATCTATTTTTAATTCATATATTTTTTCATTTGAAGTAATTATTTGAAGAATAGAATCTAATGAAAGTAAAAATGCTTCATTAACTAATAAAGCATATTTTGCATTTTTATCGGATATTTCATAATTTATTTGATTTTTAACTAAAATTTCTTCAAATTTCTTATAAAATTCTGGAATTTTTAAACTTAATTTTAGGATTATTTGTAGTAGTGATGAAATTTCTTCTATATAACTTTCGGCCCAAATAATATTAATAGCCAATTTACTAAAAATATCTTTAACTTTTATATTTTCATTTAAAAATTGATTAATTTTGTGATTTCTTATATTAATCATTAAATTTAAAAATCTTTTATAATTATTAATATTTTGTATTTCCTTTAATTGATCTTTTTCTTTTATTTTACTAAAACAATTATATATGAAAAGAGTATAATAATCATTACTTAATAGATCATATAATTTATCATTATCTTTTTGATTAATCTCTTCGATTTTAAAAATATTAGTAAGTTGGCTTTCTTTATAAATTATATTATTTAAAGAATTATTATATATCATTAAAACTTCATAATATTTCTTCTTTATTTCATCAATTTCTTCACTTTTTACAATATTTCTAAGCTCATTTTCATTTTTCCTATATTCTTTTAATAAAACTTCTTTGACAAATTTTACTAATTTATCAAAAAATGGTTTTATTCCTGGTATATTTAGTCCAAAAATGATATCAATTTTATTCAAATTTTGATTTTCATTAACTCTATTCAAGTAATCATTAAATGCAAATTGATCTAAATATGATTTTGCTATTTTTTCAACAATCTTATCTTTATATTTATCAGATATATTAATTTCTTCGTTTATTTCTTCTTCTATAATGCTATTTAATTTACCAAGCAATATTTTTTGATTTATTTCATTTGATAATAAACATGAAAAAAATTGTTCCTTTTCTGCTTTAAAATATAATAAATTTAATTCTGATGCATATAATTTCTTTAAATTTCTTTTAAAAACAGAAATAAATTCAATTTCTTCTCCATTAAAAGCATCTTTATCTTTTAATGTATTAATAATTATATCATCTTTAATATTAAGAATTTTTTTTAAAATACTTTCGTTTATTAGATTTCTTAATCTTTTATTCTTACATATAAACTTAATTAATTCGTCAATATAGTTATCTTTATTAAGTCCTTTATATGATGCAATAATGTTATATTTCATATTGTTTTTAATTTGATAAATGTTTGTACATAATTCTTCATCTATATTAATTAAATTTTTTAATGAACCTTCCTTTTTCATGTTTAATATTTCATCAATTTTGATTTTTTCATCTCCATTTAAATTATCAATAAATATTTGATAATATCCGGTTAAATTTGATAATGTTTCTTCAAGTATTTTTTTCTTTATTTCAATTGGCACTTTCAAAGGCTTTTTATCTATCTCATTTAATTCATTATTAGAAATCCTTTTTAAATAAACAATATAAATAAAAACTTTTTTAGGTTTATTATCATATATTTTTTCTTTATTTCCAATGAAATATTTTATATAATTCATTAGAATTCCTTCATAAGGTAAGAATTTGATAAGACATAATTTTTTATTATCATCATCAAATAAATCATCTAATTGCTTTTCGAGCTCATTTTCTGATTTTATTAAATTTATTTGAATTTCTTTAATATTATTTTTTTCAATTTTTCCTATGAAAGGAATATTTATATCATTTATTTCTCGTATATTATCTAAATTATTACTAAAAGTATAAACAATATTTTTATAATTATTTAATTTTTTCAAAAAACTAGAGAAATTAGTATGCTCTCCTTTATAATAAAATTCCATTATTTTTTTAAAAAATTGTGATTTCTTTTGTTTTATTCCACAAATTCCCATATTTATAATAATATCTTGAGGAAGAGTCAATGAAATCTTTTCTAAGACATAGTCCATCATATCTTCTTTCTTTTTTCCTTCTTTATATGCTTGATAAACTAAACCTTGCACTTCCTCTAAATGACAATTTATTAATATTTTTTCTAAATTATAATTTATAGATTTGAATTGTTTAATATCATGATTTGCCAAAGAATCCAAAGTGGATTTTATAATTATTGATTCTTTAATTAATTCTTGATTTAATAAAGATTCAAAAGATATTATATGCTTTTCAAATAAATTTAAGAAAGAAATTTTTTCGTTATAAATTTGATCAATATCTACTATAACAATACATCTAAAATCATTATTAACATAAGAAAGACCGGCCCCTAATGCCAAACGAGCACACGCTTTATTTCTCAAAGAAATGAAATTTTGTTTAAACAAATTATACATTGCAGGATATACTGATTCTAAATTTTTTAAAATTAAAATATTTCCTCTTTCCATATAAGCTTGAATCTTATTTAAAATTTTCAAGGCATATTCTTTGGAATTTAAATCTTGAGGGAATCTGCTTCCAATATAAAAAGTAAATTCTTTTTTTTCATTTGATAATAGAATTGATAACAATAAAGTACTAATAGATGGTTTCGAAACAATTAACAAATATCTACTATTTAAATCATTTATATTTTCTTTTATTCTTTTTAAAGCATTATATTCTTTGTAAAATTGGCATTCAGGATATTTTCCTTTGATTATTTTTTTGAATACTTCCAATGAAGTTGTTTTATCTTTTTCATCAAATCGAATCCCAGAAAAATTTCTTTCGATACTGTTAATTACACTTTCAAGCAAACTAATTTCATCAAGTTGATTATTTCTTTCTTTTTCTAATATATTTCTCCATGAATTTTTGAGCCAATAGAAAAAATTTCTATCGCTATACAAATCCTCTATCAAATAAGAACTATATTTTTTTTGTAAATATTTTTTATATTCAAAATAAGATTTTCCTAGACTTTCGTGAATTTCTTGATATCTTATTCCAATTTCTTTATCAAAGGAATATGCTATTTTTAATGATATTTCTTTATAATCTTCTTCATCTGACTCTGGTATAGATATATATATACCTCTATTTATATTTTTAACCTCATAAATATGGTTATATATACCAATAAATGCAACCCTTTCATTTCCATTATTTTTATAATCCTCCTGAATAACTTTTAAAGGATAATTTGGATTATGCTCAGAAAAGTCCATTTCTTCAAACACTATTAGAGATATATTTTTTAATTGTTCTTCACAAGGTAAACGCCAATATGCTTTTCTGGCTTCATAAAAAATTCTTTTCATTTCTTCTGATGTACTTGTTTTTGAACATTGATATGAATATGTTATTAAATTTGGAAAATATTTAAAAAAGTGACTATCTGAAGAAGTTCCTTGCATTGATTTTATTATTAATTGTACACTCAAAGTTTTACCACAACCTACTTTACCACCAATAAAAATAGGAACTTTACTATTTATTGCTACAAATAAAGAAAATATAATTTCTAATAATTCTCTAGTTTTTCCAATACCTTTATATAATTTAATATTTTCTGCAATAAATCTTTCTTCTTTTAATGGCAATTCAAGAAAATCTCTATTATTAAATTCTGGAGCAAATTCCTTGAATAATTTATTCATTTTTAAATATAATCCATTTCTTTTTTCTTTGTTATTTATTGACAAATAATAGCAAACAAATATACTTAAATTTATACTATATACTTGAATTGAGTAATCATCTAAATTTATATAGAATTCATTATCTTCTCCTTGAAATATATGCTTTTCTTCTTGTTCTCTACATATTTCTATTCTTTTGTATAAATAATCATAGAAAAATTGATAAAAAATAGTAAATCTACTAATATCTCTCAATGAAACGGCTGATTTATCTTTAAATTCCCTAATATAATTATGAGCTTCAATTATCATATTGAAAGCTAATTTTTTTAATTTTTTAAAATATTCATCCTCTATTTCTTTTTTTGGCATTTTTCCTTTATAATACTTGTTATTAATTCCTTTTTCAATTATTAATTTTATATAATTTTTTTCATCATCCAACGATAAATTTCCAAAATCTAAAACAAAATTAAATAATGAATGAGGAATGGGGTTAACTTTATATACTAGAATATTGTTTTGTAATCCATTAATGTGCTCTAATTCTTTTGTATTCCAAAAATTTTTTTTATTATAAATTTTTTTTTGATATAGACCTTCTTTTTCTTTTTCATCTATATATTTTTGTTTTTCTCTTTTTCTATATGGATTGCACGCGGCAATGAAAGCTATATTTGATGGAAGAATTTTTCCTTGATATGAATGCTGACACATTAATTCACTTATCAATCCCATTGATTTGCAATTATTTATTTCATCCAAAAATACCCAGATTTTAGTTTCATCGAAAAATAGGTTAAGCTTTTTACGTCTTTCTTTTTTTTCTTTTTCTATTAAAGCAATTTTCTCAGCATCAGGAATAACTTTATTTTCTATAAATTTAATTATATCATTATCAATTGTTTCAGCATTTATATTTAATATTTTAATTCTATGTTCACTTTCATTATTTTTCAATTCTGATAATTTTTTAATAAGTAATGTTTTTCCACATCCTGTTTCGCCCATCATTATAACTGGTATATTTGCTCTAATTTTCAGTAATATTATAACTATTTTAATAAAATTATCTGGAGTATAAACATAATCCCCAGATATTTCTTCTAATGATATATTTTCATTTCCTTCCTTTTTTTCAATTGGATTTTTAATATCTAATATATCCTTCAGCTTTTCTAGAAATTGCCTTTGAGTAAATCTTTCATATTTAGGCAGTTCTTTTACTTTATCTTGATATCTTATAAATTGTGAATTCATTAAAGATAATAAATTTTGATATTCTTTATCATTTTTTGGTTTATTTGTAATAATACTAAAACTTTGACTATTATCCCCTTCATGGAAAAATAATAAAGAAGGCTCAATTTCTTTGTAAGATATCACTTTATGATTTTCAGCTAATTCTTCAATTTCATTATTAATACATTTCAATTCATCATCATATTTATCAAATTCCATTAAAAGCATTAATGAAAGAGTATAATTTTGCTCTTTTATTAATTTATTAAATGAACCTTTTGTGAAAAGAATTGCATACTCTATAAAACTTTTAACTATAAAATTTCTTACCAAACAAATGTTTATTTCATCGGATTTAATTAAATTATAGGCATTAAGGAAAAAATTTTGATTGAATTTTTTTAATTGAAGAGCTAAAACATTTATAAATGAAATTATTTGGTAATAATTAGGATTCTTTATTTTTTCTTTAATAGAATCAAAAATTAATTGCATACATTCTTGAGCAGACAATAATTGCGATTTTAAAGCAGTTGAATATTTATTCTTTCCACAAAAGCATATAGAATCTTTTTCAAATTCAATAGGAGTTATTTTTGGGAATATTAAATCAAATTTGCTAATTTTGTCTTCTTTTAAAGATTTTAAATAATTTGCAACAATTTGTATATTAGAATCTAATTTTATGGGCACTTTTAAAGGAGATAATTCTGAAATTTTTTTAATTGGAAATATGGTTAAAATTTGGAATTTTCGGAAGAAATCAATAGAAGTATATTGAATTTCTAATTTTATATCTATATCTTTAGATAAAAAGAAAATATTTTCATCTTGTCTGTAAAATCTTGTAATTAATATAGAGAATAAAAATTCCATCGTTAATGTAATTAAATCAGTATTATATAAATCTAAATGTAAAACGCAATTATTGTCTATTTTTAATTCTTTTAATCTTTTTATAATATCTTTTCTAGTAAATACACCTCCAAAAGGGAAATAAATCCATTTTTTATTTTTTTTTTCAATATCACATTTAATTTGTGTGGATTTCCCAACTCCAGGATAATCAGAGAATATTATTTCAACATCTTGCTCCGTATATTTTTCTGAATCAAATAAATTTCTTTGAATATCAAATTTTTTTTTATATTTTTTCATTCCTAAATTTTTATAAATATCTGAACCTTTATCTGTAAAAATAAAAATAAGACAGGATCTTCTTTCATTTTCTTTCTCAAAAAAGTTATTCAATAAATTAATTATATGTAATTGTTGTTTATTTTCTAATGATTCAAGTCCTCCAACCATAAAGCAAGAATTGAATTTGCATAAAATAGCTCTATATAAAAAAGAGGTTATTTCTTCATTTGAAGTATCTTTATTACACAATAAAATATTTTGCGCTATTGGATTATTTTTCGTTAAAAATTTATATATCTGAAATAATTCCTTTTCCATTTTGTCACTTAAATAAATAAAAAGACCATTTAATTTAATATTGGCTATTTTTTCTTTAATAATTGTCTTTTTATATATTTTATCTAGATTTAAATTGTTTATAGATAAGACTTGATTTAAATAAATATCACAATTGTTTATATTATTTTCTATAATATCCCCAATATCTTTTCCTTTAAAATTTTTAATTTCTTTTTTATATTGAGCATTAGTTACATATTTTAAGAAATGAATTAGATTATTATTTTTAACTTCCTTGAAATTATTATAAAATAAATTAAATTGGCATCCATAAACATATCTAACTAAAGGTTTAGTTTCATACCCTTCAATTTGTTTTTCCTTCAATGATAATAAATTTTTCTTTAATTTTGCCATAATATCATTATAACTCTTTATTGAATTATCATCAATAAAATATTCTTTATTTTCTTTAATTTCCATTTCTTGATTCTTTTTATTAATAATAACACTTGCCTTTAATTTTATTTTTATTTCTATGATTTTTGGAAAGAATTTCATTCTCATTTCTTCTAAAATATTTGAAATATTAATTGCTTCATTTAAACTCACTATAAAATATTTATAATCAGGAGTTATTTTTTTTACTAATAAAGCCCTATCTCTTAAAAAAGAAATATCTTTTTTTGTTAGCTTTATTTCTTTAAATTTGCCTTTAATATTTTCAATATAAATGCATTTAAATAAATCTTCTATTTTATTACTATTTGATAAAATAAAAGTTGAGCCATTAAATAAAGATTGAATCTTATAATTTAAAACTTCAGATTTATTAATAGATGATACTAATAAGTCTATCTCTGGATAAATATCAATATATCTTATAAAAATATATTCTTTTTTAGATACATTTTCTTTTAATTTATATATAATTTCAATATCGTTTTTATTTTCCAACTCTTTTATATCTCCTAAGCCTATTTCTTTGAGAAATTCAAAGCATTTGAACATAGCCATAAAATCACAAACATTTACATAATTATTATCACTTTGAGAGACTAATTCTTGCAAATTTCCTATTTCATGTATAGTAGTAGTTTCAAATAAAAATAAAATTGATTTTGGATGCTCAATAAATTTAATTAAAATATGAAGATATATATTATACTTTTCCTTTTCATCAATGACTTCCAATTGAATCAATTTATTGTGGCAATATTTAATAGTAGCAATATCTCTTTTTTCATTTAATTTAATGATTATATCGTTAATATCACTACTAAAATTAGTTTTTTTTGCATTTAATTTTTCAATAAAAATTTTTATTCCTTTGGCAGCATTAAAATAAAATTCAACTTTTGAATATAGTATAATATCTTCAAATACTTCTTGTATTGATTTAACTCCTTTAATTCCAAATATTTCAATTAATAATTTTAATTCATTTTTCAAATTTTCTTCATTATCTTTAAAAAGTTTAATAAATATTTGAAAAAGATTTTTGTCTAGATTATAAATTTCTTCAGGTATAAA
>JAJNAB010057329.1:0-12060 GCA_023783335.1 Enoploplastron triloricatum | reverse complement strand
TTTTAATAAATTATATATAGTTCACATATTATAAAATTATTAATTATTCCCTATTATATAAATTTCATTATGATTTAATAAAAATATAGAAAAATAAATTGGATTTTGTTCCAATCCAAAAACCTCCAATTATTTAATTAAAAAAATATTACCTTTTTATTATTTATATTATCTAAATTAGATTAACTATGAATTTTTTTCTAAATAAATAATACTTTTGTCATTAATTTTATTTTCAATTAAATTATTTGATTTATTAATCACAATTCCATCGATTATAAAATTACAATTTCCTTTATATTCAGGAAATATTTCATAAATCTTTTTCTCTATTTGTGAAAAATTATCATTATTTTTGCATATAATTGAAGAAATAATATTTTCATCTTTTGATGAAAAAATAATTGAGATTAATTGTTCTCCATCAGCTAATTCAAATGGATATCTCAATAATTTATTTTTTAATTCCCTAATTTCTTTATTTTTTATATCTAATTCATTTTTTAATTTAAATTCATTTATATTATTTGAAACATCATTAAAATTTTTTATGTCTGAATTAATTTTTCCAATGATATTTTAATATTATCTTTCCCCTCATTCAAAGATTTAGATAAATCATTTATTTTTAATTGCAAATTTTTGGCATTATCTCTTTCAAGATTTAATTCAACACTTAATTGATTTTTTTCTTTTAATATATTTTGATATTTTTCTTCATTTTCTTTCATTTTTAAATTTAACTTTTGAAATTTGCTTTCTTCAATATTCAATTCATCTGTTAATTTATTTATTTGATTTAATAATTGCTGATGTTTTTGAACTTCATTATTTTTTGATTGCAAAAATTTGTTTTCTTCTTTCAATTTATTTATTTGATTAATAAGTATTTGATTATTTTCTGTATTATTTTTTTCTAATTGGAAATTTTTGTTTTTTTCTTTTTCAAGTTTTAAATCATTATTTATTTTATTTAATTGATCTATTAAATTTTGATTTTCCTTTTTTATCTTAGTTAATATTTCATCATCTTTATTTTGAAATATATTCTTTATTTTTATTAAATCTTTTTTAAATTTATTAATTAAATCTGAATTTTCATTCTCTTTTTCATTAATTCTTTTTATATAATCATTTATTAAATTATTAACTTCTTCTTTTTTTCCATATAATATAATTTCATCTTTTATTTTTTTAATAATTAAATTATCTTTTAAATTTATTTTAAAATAATCTTTTAATATATTAAGTTCTTTTTCTATTTGATTTTCTTCTAATTTCATTATTATTTTAACTAATTTTTGCATTATATTTTTGTCTATTTTGTCTGCCCAGTTATCATCAAATAATATTTTTAATTTTTGATAATCATTCTCTGCCTCATTAAAAATATTATTTTTTTCTTTTAAATAATTATTTTCTTTTTTTTCAATAAATAAATAATAAAAAATAATTGAAGATTTTAAATGATACTTGTTCCCAAAATTTGGAAGTTCTTTAAATTGCTCAAAATATTTTTCAAATTCATCTTTTTTATTATTATGGCTTTCAATTGTAAAATTAAAATTTGTTTTTTGATATAAATGTGAATTTGATTCAAAAATTTTATTAATAATTTTATCAATTTTATTAAATAAGATTTTATCATAGGATATTTTTTGATATATATTTAATAAATAAGTAAGAAATTGACTATTTGATTCTATAAAAATCATATTCATTGCTAAAGCTTTTATCGGGTTATATTCTTCTATTTTTTCTCCTGAATTAAATCTTGCATATACAAATTTTAAAATTTTTTTGTAATTTTCCAAATTATTAAATGATTTTTTTATATTTTGCAAAATATCAGACAAAAATATTAAATAATAATCATCTAATATCCATTCATAACATTTTTTAATATACTCATGAAATTTTTTTCCTAATATATTTAATTGCTTGAATAAATCATTATCATTTATTATTATTTCCAAATTTTCAATTAAATCTTTATAATTTTCTTCTTTCATAATATATCCTTCTTCATTATTAGAATATCTTTTCATAAGCTCTGATTTAATATATTGTCTAAAGTTATCTAAAATGAATTTCATTCCAGGTAGTTTTAATCCTAATATTAAATTTATTTTATTATTATTTTGAATTTTTTCCTCAAATCTATCAGTTAATGATATATCCACATTCCTCAAATAATATTCAAATATTTCTTTGATTAATGGATTTTCATTATAATTACTTATTTTGCTAATATTAATATCTTTAATATCTTCTTCTTTTTTTTTATCATGATCTTCCTCATTTTCTCTTATAATATCTTTATTATTATTATCTTTATTTTCTTCAATATTCTTGCTATTTTTATTATCTTTATTTTTTATAATAGTATCCAATTTATTAAATAGAAAAGTTGATAAAAAATGATCTTTTTCACTTTTGAATATAAATTTTTTTAAACTATCAGTAAATAATTCAGATAAATATTTTTTAATCACAGGAATCAAACCAATATCTTCTTTTCTAATGTAATTATATTTTATTATTTCTTTAAAAATATCTACTTTTATATTCTTTTGATTTATAATACAATCAATAATTGAATTCATTAAAACTTTTTCTTTTTTTAAATATTTTATAACTTCTACTGGATAATCTTCTTCTTTGAGGATAGGTATATCTATTATAAACTTATAATTAAAATAAGAAATGGCAATATTAATATTTTTCATAAATTCTTCATCTAATTTAAAGAATTTTTTAAATATATCTTCTAACTTATAATTCATAATTTCTATTAAAGAAATATCTTCTCCATTTAAATCATCAATAAAAATTTGATAAAAATCACTTAAATGAGAAATTAATTCACCTAATTCATTTCTTTTAATATATTCTGTCTTTTTAGGGTCTTTTTTATCTGATTCAAATATTCTATTTATATGCAATGTAAAAATTATTGCTTTTTTATTATTATTATTATCGTAATTATTTTCTTTTATATAATTATCAATGAAAAATTTAATATAATTCATTATTTTAGTTTCTTCGGGGTTAAATTTAAGAATAAAAATATTTTTATTTAAGTCAATATAAAATTTTTCTATTTCAGCTTCAAGCTCATTTTCATTACTTAAAGAACTAATTAATATATTTGTTATATTATCTTTATTAATTTTTCCAAACATTTCAGTTTCAAAAGTTTCTTCTTCGGAAATTTTAGATAATAAAGGCTCATCTATACTTGTAAATGTATAAATTACATTTTTCGTTTTTTTCATTTTTTGAATAAACTTAGATAAATTATTATGTTCTCCTTTACTATAAAAATTAATTATTTTACCTGAAATACTATTATTATATATTTGTTCAAATCCAGAATATTTCATTAAAAGGATTATATCTTGTGAAAAAGTTAGGGATATTTTTTCCAATACAAAATCTTTTAAATCCTCTATTTCCAAATTCTTTCCCAATTTTTGGAATTCTCTATTTTTACTATATATAATTCCTTGTATTTCTTCTGCATTGCAATTAATAAGTAATTTATTAACATCATAGGAAACTTCAAATTTATCATCTTCTGGTAAATTAATTATTACTATATCATGGATTAATTTATATATTTCTTCTGCTATTTTAAGCATTTCTAAAGTTAAAATATATTCAAATGAAAGTACATGCTTTTCAAAATTATTTAAAAATGACGGTTCTATGGAATCTATAATAGTTTGATCTACTAAAATAATGCATTTAAAATCTTCATTAACAATTGAATATGTATTGTTAGTTCCTTCTACAATAATATGTGCATAATTTTTTTCTCCTACAGTAATGAAATTTTGATTGAATAAACCATATAAAGAAGGATAGACCAATTCAAGATCAGATAATAATAAAACCTTATTTTTCTCCATTTGAAGTTGAATTTTATTTAATATCTTTAAATAATATTCTTCTGAATTAGTATCTTTTATAAATTTACTTCCTATATAAAATGAATAATCTTTATTTATTGTTTTATCATTTAATATTGAACTAAATAAATAATTGTATACACTTGATTTACATATTAATAATAAATATCTACTTCCTTTATCATTAATATTTTCTTTTATTACTTTTAAAACATCATATTTTTTATCTATTGGACAATTTTCATATTTTTTTTTTAATATTTTTTTAATAATTTCCAAAGAAGATAAACCATTATTAAATTCAAGACCTCCAAAATTTCTTTCTAAACTATCAATACAAATTTTTTCTTTAATCTGATCATCTATATTTATATTTTGATTTTCGTTTGCTCTTTTAATTAATTCTCTAGTTGCAATTTTAATAAGATTATAAAAATCTCTTAAACCATGAAAATCTACTTTGTTAGCATATTTGGAAATTAATTCTAATTTATAATAATAATAAGTGACAGCCAATGCTTCAAATAAATCTTTATTTTTTTCCGCCAATTGTATATTATAAGATTCAGCTATCATTATTGAAGTATGTTTTAAATCTTCTAACTCAGGTTGTGGTATTGATAAGCATAAACCTCTATTCATAATTGAAGCATCTAAAAAGCAATTTGATATGCCAATAAAAGATATTTTTTTTCTTCCTTCATTTAAATCATATTCTAATTCTGAATGTAGGACTTTAAGTGGATTATTAGGGGAATTTTCTGCAAATCCCATTTCATCAAAATAAACCGTTGAAATTAATTTTGATAAATTTTCTTCTTTTTGGTGCTTTAATGTTCTTCTTGCCTTTTTAAATATGGTTAATATTTCTTTTGATGTTGAGCCTTTTGATATTTGATAGGAATTAAATATTAATTTAGGTAAAGTCTTAAATAAAATATTATCAGAAATTTCTCCTTTCATTGATTTATATAATAATTTGAAACTTAAAGATTTACTACAACCTGACTTTCCTATAATAAATAAAGGAACTTTTGAATTAACACAGACAAATAATGCAAATATATTTTCTAAAAGTTCCCTATTTTTTGCAATACCTTCTTTTATTTCTATATTATTTATAATATATTCTTGTTCTCTTTTAGGAATTTTAGTAAAATCTTGCTCAAAATATTTATTCATATTAATTGCAAATTCATTCCTATATTCTAATTTTGATAGTCTTAAATAGTAACAAACATACACACTAAGATTTATTGAATATTTATATATTTCATAATCTGCAATATTGTTATAAAAATTATCTATTAAGGAAACTCTTTTTTTTCTTAAATATTCAACAAAAAAATTATAAAGTATACAAAATCTTCTAATATCTCGAAGGGAAACATGAGAAACATCATTTTTTTCCCTAATATAATTTTGCGCCTCAATAATTGAACCAATTGCTAGTTTTTTTAAATCATTACATTGATTAAATTCATCTTGACTTAAATAAAATGGTAAATCATTAAATTTGTTTATTTCTTCATTTTCCTTTTTTTCTTCAACTTTCTTCCAATAAAAGTTTTCAATTGTATTAATAACCATATTTTTTATATAATTTTCTTCATCCTTTTTAGCTAAATAACCAAAATTGAATACGAAATTTAATAAAGAATTGGGAAGAGGATTAACTTTATAAGCCAATTTTCTTCCTCTTTCTCCTGAAATTTTCAATCCATTTGGTTCTTCATCTTTTACAATCATTCTATAAGGATTGCATGTTGCTATAAAAACAATATTTTTTGGCAATGGATTTCCTTGACATGTATTTTTTGTCATCATTTCACTTATTAATCCCAAGCAATTACATGCATTTATTTCATCCAAAAATATCCATAATTTTTTCTCATAATATATTTGCTGCCTTTTTTCATATTCTTCTTTTTTATATTTTTCTTTTTCTTCTAGATATTCTGCTTCATCTATAATGCTTGGAATATATTTATATTCTCTTTTTGGTTTATATAAAAAATCTATAATATCTTGATCAGTAATTCCTGAGTGAATATTTAATATTTCCATTTTACTTTCTCCATTATTTATTAATTCAGATAATTTTCTAATAAGAGCAGTTTTACCGCAGCCAGTTTCACCCATCATTATAACTGGAATATTTTCTCTTATACGAAGCAAAATTAAGATTATTTTTATAAAATTGTCTGCAGTAAAAACATATTCTCCTACAATTTCTTCTATTGATTTTAAATCTCTATTATAATCTTTTTTTTCAAAATTAAATATTGGAATTTTTAGACCAAGTATTTCTTTTATTTCTCTGAAAAACATTTTTGAAGTAAACTTCCTATAATTATTCAATTTTTTATTATTTATATCAAGATGAGAATTCTCTATTAATAAAGAAGTTATTATTAATTCTAAAAAATCTTTATATTCTTGCTCATTTTGATTGGATGTTGTTATTATACTAAAATTTTGTTCTTGACCTTCATGGAAAAATATAAGTGAAGGATTAATTTTATCAAAAGATATAATTTCATCTGGATTTGATAATAATGATTTAATAGCAATATCTCCTAGCTTTTTATCATCATAGCATTCTTGCTCTATTCTTACTTTATAAGTATTTATTTGAGAATTAAATAATTTATTGAATACTCCTATTGTGAAATATTGGGAATTTTTAATTAAGCCATTAATTATTTTGACTCTTATATTTTTTAAATTTTGTTTATTTGGAAAAACTTCATATTGAATCAAATTTCCAGCACTTAAATGAAAATTAATACTAAATCTTTTTAATTGTCCAGATAAAATATTGATAAAAGAAATAATTTGATAATAATTAGGATATTCTATTCCTATATTTTGTTTTATTAATTCTTCACACTCATTTTGTGTTAATTTCTTAGCATCTATTCTAGTATTAATATCTATTTTAGTAATTCCAATAATACATTCAAAATATAGTATTTCTTTAATATAATCAGGATTTAAAGAAACATTTTTAATATATAAATCTTTATTTACTAAATTTCCATCTTTCAACACTTTCAAATAATTACAAACAATTTGAATATTGGAATTTATATTTGGAGTTATTATCAAATGAGGTAAATTATAAATAGACATTTGATATTTATTTTTAAACATAGTCAAGATTGGAAATTCCAAAAAGAAATCAACAAATCCATTAGGAATTTCTATTTTTATATCTATATTTTTAGATAAATAAAATAAATTCTCATTTTGTCCATAAAATTTTGTAATTAAAAAACTAAATAAAAACTCAGTCATTAAATCTATTTGTTTAGAATCATATAAATCTAAATGAATTACTAATTTATCCCCCTTTTTGAATGAATTAATTTTTTCATCTATTTTTTTTAATCTATTAATAACATCATTTCTATTAAATTCTCCTCCAAAGGGGAAATGAATATACTTCTTTCCTGTACTTTTAACTTCCTCTTTTATATAAGTAGATTTCCCTACTCCGCATTCATCTGAAATAATAATTTCAACATTTTCATTATATAAAATTTTATCATCTTTCTTTTTATCTTTATGTTCTAATTTTTCTATATCCTTAATTCTTTCTAAATTTTGTGCAAAAGTTGATGTTTTATCAGAAAAAACAAATGCTAAGAAAGATTTTATTTCTTTCTTATGGTCTATATATAATTTATTAATTAATTTTATCAATGTTTCTCTTTTATCTAGATTTAATAATTCAATTTTTCCAATCATAAAAATAGCATGATATTGGCATAAAAATGCCCTAAACATAAAGCGGTAATTTCTTCTGAAGTTGTTTCCTCATTACATAATAAAACAGTTTGAGCCATAGGGGGATAACCTGTCAAAAAATTATACCAATTTAATATATGTTCTTCTACACTTTTTTGAACTCCTTCAAATTTATCGTCTTCTAAAAAATATGTATATAATCCAATAAATTCATCTTTATATTTTTCTTTAATTATATTCTGTCGATAAATAATTTCTAATGTTAAACAATTATCATTTAAAAATTTTTTTAAAAAATTATTAATATTTTCTAATAAACAAATATATTTATTACCTTTGCCAAGATCATAATCATAGGTAAATTCGATTCTTTCTAAATCAATACTTTCTTCAAAAATATTATTTGTTAAATATTTTAAAAAATGAGCTAAAGTTTTATTTGATAAATTTTGTAAATAACCATTTAATAAATTAAATTGTCTTCCATATATATATCTTATTAATTTAGTTTCTTCATTACTATAGTATTTAATTTGTGCTTCAGTTATTTCAAAAAGAATATTATTGACAAACTTATAACATTCTTCGTAATTTTCAAATTTATTTTCATCTGTTGAAAATTTAGGATTTGAATCAGTTATATCGACATAAATATTAATATTTTCACTATATCCTTTTTCTCCAATTTTTTTTAATATTCTATTTATTATTTCAATTTCATTTATTCTAGCAACAAATTTTTTAATTAATTCTAATTTTTCTTGTTCTTTTTGCGAATTATCTTTTCCTATTTTTTTTATTAAAATAACTCTTTTTCTTAATTCTATTAATACATCATAATTTATTCTTAAATTCCTGTTTTCTTCATATGTAAAACTACCAAAAAATGTAAGGAATGATTTTTCAATGGATAATTTAAAATTTGATTTATTTATAATATTTTTAATTTTATTTAAAGCTTCTTCATTTTTATCCAATTTTAATAAATGTAGAATTTCCCCGTAAATATTTGTATAACAAATAAAATATTGAAATATATTTTTTTCTTTCGAAACTTTTTTAATAAAAGAACTAATTAAATCTATATCATTTTTTTGTATTTTCCCATTCCCTAAAAATTTATTCATAAAATATGTACATTTTTCCATAATTTGCACATCTTTTAATTGTAAATAACTATTTTCTTCTGAAGAAACAACTTCTTGAATATATTGGAAATCATCAAAAGTTAATTTAACTAAAAATTTAAGAGAGCCTTTATTTTTAAATAAAGCACCTAAAATATCTAAATATTCTCTTTCATCGTTCTTTGGGTTTAGTATATTAATTCCATATTTTTTCAATAATTTATCATATTCTCTTATTTTATCAATATCATTATTTTTCGATATTTCATCTCTGAATTCTTTTAATTTATAAGAAAAATCAGTTGGATTTGCTTCTAAATCTGAAATAAAATATAAATAGCTATTTACTATTTTTAAAATTTCTTCTTTTTTACTCAAAATAACAATTTCATTTTTTATTTTTATTATCTCATTATCATCTGTATTTTTTAAATTGAAATATTTTCTTAATAATTGTAACTCTTTTTCAATTAAATTCTCTGACAATTCATTTATAGCTTTATAACATTCTTTTATTATTCTTTCATCTATAATATCAATCCAATTATATTCAAATAATAATTTTAATTTTTCAAAATCTTTCTCAGTTTCTAAAAAAATATCATCTTCATTTTTTAAAGAATTATTATTTTTCATAGTTTTAAAAAAGTTAATGAAAAAAATAGAAGTTGATAGTATATATTTTTTTTCTAAATCAGGCTCAGGAAGAATTTTATGAATTTTATTTATTTTATCTTTTATTTCTTTTTTTTCAATTATATTTAACATCCCATCTTTTATTTGTTTTTCAAAATCATCAAGGAATTTAATATTTTCTGCATGCTTTATTATATAAAATTGATAAAGAACTCCCCTTATTTTTGTTATATAAGAAATAACTTTGGATATTTCATTAAAATAATTTTTAATGGCATCCATGCAATTGTTCACATCCTCTTCATTATGAAAAAGTAATATGCTTAGCCTATCTCTTAATAGTTTTCTTTTTTCTAAATTACAATACCATGAATTAATTATATTGTACTTAATATTTCCTTTTTTTAATTTATTAGAAATTTTATTTCCTAAAGTAATTATAGAAAAAATATAATTAGTTTCATTAAAATGTGGGTATTTTTCAATAAATTTTTCATTTTGGATGCCCTCTAATAATTTAAAAGAGTCAACTTCTTTTTCTTTATTAAATAATTCTTCTTCTTTAATTGCATATTCAGAAATTTTATTTAAAATAGCCTTTAAAATTTTTACCGATTTTAAATATTTTAATAAGAATAATAAATATTCTCCTTTTAAAACTTTATTATTTTGTAAATTTCCAATAAAATAATTTAGTATATATTCAACTACATTTTTAGAAATATCTTTATAATTTGAAGATAAATATAAATATATATCATTTATTAATTCAAGTGATTTAACATCCTTTTCAATTGTATTTCTCATAAAATTGGTGGCTTCTGAGGTATTTTTATCTATAATATAAATTAATAAGCATGTCTCTTTTATAAAATTTGGGCATGTATCACTTGAATAAGTTTTTAATAATTTTTTAAACTTTTTTGATATTAAACCAACATAAGTTTTATCCAATGATTTTTCATTTTCAAAATTAAATAATTTTAATAATTTCCAAAAATCTTTCATATGATTTACTTTATCAATTAAATATTTTTCAGCTTTATAATCTCCGAAAGAATATTTTTTAAAAATATTTACTTTATTCCATTTATCCAAAAATTGAAAATTTAAATTTTCTAAATCAAATCCATCAAATACATCTAATGGCCTATAAGTAAAATCAAGATAATTATTTTCAATAAAATATATATCATCACCTTCAATAAAATCCAAAAGTTCTTCATTTTTTAATTCCCCTTTTTTTATCATTTCTAATGCAGTTTCATGAATAATCCCATTACAATCTGGATCTAATTCTTTATCGACTTGTTTGCATAATACAATTATTTTTTTAAGTAAGAGAAGATTTTTTAAATTTTTTTTGAAATAAAAATGATTATAATTATTAAAAAATTCTTCTTCAAATAAAATAAACTTTCCTTTTTTTAATTCATAATTAATTATTTTTTCTATTTCTTTCAAAATACTTTCAATATTATCTTCTTTATGAGGGCCAATTAAATCATTTATTTTTATAAATTTTTCTTCTTTATTGCAAACTTCATAAATTAAATCATTATTATCATTTATACATATTAGGATTTTTTCAAATGATTTCAAATAATAGAGTGTTCCTTCAATTATTTGAAAAGATAAAGGCTTTTGTTGAAGAATTTGATTAAGTAGTTCTTTAGAAATTTCAACACCTGAAAAAGATTGATAATTTTTTGGAAGAATTTCCTTAAAATAGATCCATAAATTTTCTTTTGATAATAATTCTTGAACTTTATCTTTTTCAAAATTTAATCTGAAATAAAGTAATAAAGTATAAAATAATTTATAATATCTTTCTGGAGGATCTTTAGGATCACAATATTTTTTTAGAATATCTGGATTTTGCTCAATGAAGCAGAGAACTTTTTTATAATCATTAGGATCAAACTTAGATGAAGGTAATAACACTTTTTGAACATTAAAGCACATTAATAATGTTTTAACAACACGTTGGGTATAACAAGAATTAAAAAGCTCTAAAAATAAATCTATTTCATATTTTTTCCCTATTAAAAGAACTCTTGAATCTAAAATTAAATCGGTAATAAAAAAACTATCTGATTTAATATTTAAGTGAGTAAGAGCTTCATTAAATATTTTTATTTGCGATTTATGATCCAATTTTATACAAGGTGGTGGATTATATATTCCTGTATAACCATGATAATCTTCAAATTTAAAATCAAAAATAAAATTATTTTTTGTTTCGTTGAATAGAATGTATCCTTCAAATTTTAGATTTTGTTTTAATTCTATCTTAGCTTTATATTTTTTAGAATTTTTATCATAATCAACTTTTCTTAAATCTTTTATGATTATATCAAAAGTAAATACAAAGACTGAGAAGTCTTCACCTTTATATTTTTCAACCTTTGAAAAAACTTTTTTTAAATTTATCATTCCCCTCTTTGATAAGCTATATTCAAATTTATTATCAAAAGAAGATTGATTAGAAACAATAAAAAATACTTTTAAAGGCCCTTCATTTTTCTGCTTTTCAGTCATTTATTTATTTTAAAATTAATTATCTTATAAATTAATGATTTAATGCTTCTGAATTATTTTCAAATTGAATAAATTTAATGGGGATTGGG
>JAJNAB010057328.1:0-12099 GCA_023783335.1 Enoploplastron triloricatum | reverse complement strand
TTGCGTTTTTCCAACACCTTGCTTTCCCAATATTATTGCATTTTTCCCATATTTAAAAGCAAAATCAATTGCTTTATATGCTCTTATTATACTTCTATTGTCTTGACAATTATCAAAACCAATCCTAGATATATTGTTAAATTGTTTTTTAGAATAATAATTCTATTTTTAAATTAATATTTTAAAAATCAATGGATAACAACCAGTATTCTGAAAATAGGAAAAATGAAGTAGATATTAATAAATATTTTCTTCATTCTGAAAGCCAAGAATCTTTAAATGCTATAAATGCATTAACTACTTTGAGCAATAAAGAAAATGAAAATGAAAATATTAAAGAAATAAAATATATAAAAGAAAATCTTGGATTTCCTGTTGAGGAAATGATAGAAGATGAAGAATTTTGTTTAAATGAAGAGCAGCAAGAGCAAATAAATAAAATTAATTTCAAAGAGGATATACTTAAACACATTAACGAAGAAATTCTATCTAAAAATCCATGCAAAACAAGTATTGATTTTGAAGATATATTATTTAAAGAAAATAAATATATATTAACTTCATCAACAAAGGAAAAATTAGAGCAATTATATATCTATATGAAAAATCAAATTCCTTGTATATTAGAAGGAGAAACAGGCACTGCTAAGACATTTACTACTATAGTTTTAACCAAATATCTTTCAAAACATTTCAAAGAAGAAAAAATACATAAAAATTTTAATTTAATTAGATTTAATTTAAGTTCTGAAACTAAAACATCAGACTTATTAGGGAAATATGTTGGAACTCAAAATTCCTTTGAAGGAATTAAATTTCAAGAAGGGCCATTTATCAAAGCTTTTAAAGATGGTCATTGCTTATTACTTGATGAGATTAATTTAGCAAGTTCTTCCTTATTGCAATGTATAGAGGAAGCATTAGATACAAAAATTTTAAGTATAGAAGTTCCTGGATTACAATTAAAAACATACAATATGCATAAAAATTTTTGTTTAATAGCTACTTAGAACCCAAATAAAGGAAATTTTGTAAAAAAAAGAAATGATTTAAAAAATCAATTTTTATCTAGATTCCAAATTATAACTTTTAAAGAATTTAATAAAGAAGAACTTTTAGAAATTTGTAAAGGGATGATGCTGAATGAAGAAGAATTTCAAAAAAATGAAAAAATAATTAAAGATTTAATTGATTTTCATTTAGAATGGAAGAAAAAATCAATTGAAAAAAATGATATAATTTATTATACATTAAGAGAAATAAATCTTTTTATACAAGTATTATCTGAAGAAAATAATAAATTAAAACCTTATGAAATTATTTTGATAATATATGGTGCAAAATATCCTGAAAATGAATTAACAGAACTAAAAAAAATGCTAAATAAATATAAAAGTTTTAGTATTGAAGAAAATGAAGATGAAAATATTGAGGAGATAGGATTGGATTTTGATAATTGTCAAGACAATAGAAGTATAATAAGAGCATATAAAGCAATTGATTTTGCTTTTAAATATGGAAAAAATGCAATAATATTGGGAAAGCAAGGTGTTGGAAAAACGCAACTTGCTTTATGGATAGCTAATAAATATGATACTATAAATAATAATGATTTGGATGAAAATGGCAATAAAGACATTTATATACGTATTTGCAATGAAATGTAAAATGCTCAGATTTTATTGGAAAACAAAAGCCTGTTAATAATTTGAATAATTCTGAAGGAAAACTAATTGAATGGGAAGAAGGATTTGTCGTAAAGGAAATTTTAAATGGTAAATGCATTATATTAGATAATATTGAAAAAGCATTGCCAACTGTAACTGAAAGATTAAATAGTTTATTGGATTCTAATTATTTTTATAATCAAGAATATTTTCAAATTCCAGAAAATCCAGAAAATTTAGGAGATAAAAATGCTGAAAAAGGAATAGAAATTAATAAAAACTTTCGTATTTTAGCTACTGTTGATGAGGAAGGATTAAAAAAAATGTCACCAGCTTTTCTTAATAGATTTATGATTATTTATTTAGACGATCAATTAAAAGTAATGAATCAACAAGATTTACTAAATTTAATTCAAAAATTATTAAATAAAAGGAATAAGCCTTTGAAAAAAAAGAATAATAAAAAAAGTTTGGAAAATGAAGAAAAGGAAGAATATGAAAAAGAAGAAATTGAATCAAAAAATAAAGAAAATGAGGAAAACGAAGATGAAGAAGGAGAAAATTTAGAAGATAGTTTTTTAAAGCAATTTGATGATGAAGAATTAGAGGAAAATGACAATGAAATAAAAGAAATATGGGAAGAAAATGAAATAGGAAATATTTCTAATATGATTTTAGACCTTTATAATAAAAATAAAAATCAAATAAATTTATTTAATTTGTCAAAAATGTGTAGGATTTTTAAGATTTTATATTTTGAGTTTGATAAAAAATATAAAGAAGATATTTTGAAAATAAGCCAATTTTTATCTATTTCTGATAATAAGCATTTTTTATTAAATGAATCTTTGATCCAAGATATTTTAAATAGAGATGATTTTACAAATGATAAAATTAATAAAGATGAAGAAAAATTTTTTTATATAAATTCTAAAAAACTAAAAAATTTTTTTATTTTATTATATATATGTTTTCTAACTCATACTCATATTTGTATAGAAGGAAATACAGGAGTTGGAAAAACTGCTTGTGCAAAAGAAATATCTAGTTTATTAAAAAAGAAATTAAGAATTAATAATTATAATATATTTTCATTTCATAATGAGACAGAAGTAAATGATTTCTATGGAACATTAACTATAAATGAAAATAAAATTATAAGCTTTTGTAATGGACCGCTTACTCAATGCATTTTATCTGAAAATATTTTTATAGCTGATGAACTTAATTTATCTCCTGAAAATATAATGAGTTCAATAGGACCAGTTTTAGAAGAATGTTTTAATAATAAAATATATATACCATGCTTAAGCCAAAGAGTTTATATTAATAATAATTTTTTTTTTATCGCTTGCCAAAATTTTTCAACAACACTAGGAAGAAAACAATATCCCAGTCTTTTAAAAAAAAGATTAAAAATTTTAAATTATCCAGAAGATTACTATGAAGAGAATAATGAAAAGATATCTGAAGATTTTCAAAATATTTGCGTCAGTGTTAATGAAGAAATAAGAAAACAAAAATGCTTAGATTGTATTAAAGAAATTGATGCAAAAAAAATAGGAGAATTTATACAAAGATTCAATAATAAAAAAGAAGGTTTAATTAATGATTTAAACTTAAGAGATGTTAAAAAATTATTTAAAAGAATATATTTCCAAAATGAGATCGAAAATAAAGATAATTTTAAAGGATTTAGCATTTATTCTAATATTTTTTTTTATATTATATCTCAATTGCCTCATAATAAATATAGTTATGTCTTTATTCATAAAGAATAATAATTCCTTTATTAGCTAATATTTTTGAAGATGAAACTTTTAACCAAAAACAAAGCATTCAATTAAAAAATAACAAAAATTCTAAAATTCAAAATGAACTTGAAAAATATTACACTGGGAATTTTGAAATTACAAAAAATTATTTTTTAAAAAAAAATAATTATGAAATTAATTTGGAAACATTATTTTTAGATGATACAAATGAAATCATTAATAAAATTAATAAATTAAACACTTTTCTAGAAAGTCTTTTTTTGGTGAAGTTAGCTTTAAATGAAGAACCTTTATTATTCTTAGGAGATACGAGCTATAAGACTTATTTGGCAAATTTATTATCTATCAAAAAAGCAAATATAATCAATCTTAATCCAAATACAAGACTCAATCAATTATTAGGAAGACCTTTATTTTTAAATAAGAAAGAAGCAATTTTTTTTTTAGTAAATCAAATTTTAAACACTCTACCAGAGAATAAATTTCATGAATTTTTAATTTTTAAAAAAGAATTTAATGATGGAGATTTGTTGAATGCAATTAAAAATTTTAAAAAAAAAATTGATAAAATGCAAAAGATAAACCCAGAAATATGCTCTAGATTAATTCAAAAATTGAATTCTATTGCAACAAATAAAGATGATAATAATTTAGATAATATTTTTTTAGAATATAGTCCAGGCTTAATTACTTCATCTTATTTAGCAGATGAAAATTTAATTTTAAAAAATATATCAAATTTAGATACATCTATACTTGAAAGATTCAATGAATTTTTTTCTGAACCACAATCATTGACTTTAAATGAGGATATCCATAAAACTTTTACTGAAGAGGAAAATAAAATATTGAAACTAAATCATATAAAAATAATAGCTACTTCTTATCCAGGATATGAAGAAAAAATATCTGAAACTGTTTCTTCTAGGTTTACAGTATTTGAATTTAATCAATATAAGAAAGAAGAAGAAAAAATAGTTATGTCTTTATTTTCTAAGGAAAATAATTTAAATATAAAAGAAAAAGATATTGAAATTATTAATAATTATTTAGAAAAAGAATTAAAGAATTTTTCAAGAGTTTATTTAAGCCAAAAATTATTAATATTAAAAATCATTTCAAATATGAACAATTATTTCAAATCAGATAGTGAAAATAATATTAAAATAGGATTATTTATGTTCATAAAAAGCTTTTTAAGTGAGGGAAAGAAAGAAAAAATGGAAGAAATAAAGAAAAAATTAGAAATTTATTCGCCTTATTATAATTATAAATATCGTACATTAATAATTAATGAAAATAATAAAATTGTTTCAAAAACTACAAAATTGCATTTATTGGCAAAAGAAAATATTGATTGTAATTTATTTGAAACTATTTACCTGGGAAGTCAAATAAATCAATTATTAGATATAATACATTTTTCCTTATTATAATAAAGTTAGTTTAATTATTGAAGGAATTGAAGGACAGGGAAAAAAGACAGCAATAAATTTTATTTCTCATTTATTCAATTATAAAATATTGAATATATATTAATGAAAATACAAAAATTGAAGAAAATTCTTTTTTTTCATTTTGGAATTCTATTTTTTTCAAAATTTCATTTTATTAGGTAAGAATATAATTGTAAAATAAAGATTATTACTAAATAATAAATAAAAAAATTTAATCCATAATATAACTAAATTTTTATTTTTCTCTTTTTCAATTGAATAAAATGGAAATATGGAGTCTATTATTTTTATTAAAATTGGAAATTTATTTAAATAAATAATTATATCTTTAAAATTATTATATATATTATTATTATCAGAAATAAACTTATCTATTAATTTAGTTATATTAATAATAGAATCATTTTCTGAATCATTAAAAGAAAGAATATAAGGAACATTCAATAAATAATCATTCTCTGTTAATTTTGATAAAAATAATAATTTGCCAATTTTATTAAAATAATTGTCATTTTTTATTTTATCCAAGCTTTCATTTGAAAAGTCATCTATTAATTTTTGGCGGTGAATTTCAAGTAATAAATTGATTAAAATTTTTAGTTTCATTAATATAAAGAATTTCTCCTCATTAAAATAATGAATTTTATTTGACACTAATTTAATAATTTCCTTTAATATCTCAATATTTTCACATATGTCTCTAACTTTCATTTTTTCATATATTTTAACAATATTTTCAAAAGAAAAATTCAATTCACTATTTTTATAATTTAAATAAAAAATTATTGATTATTTTAGGTTTTTTATTTCTTTACAGGTACTCTCTATTTCATCTTTTTCTAAATTAAAATTAATAGTGGGTTCCTTCTTAAAGCTTTCTAAAATATTATTTTTAAAATTTAATAATTGTACTGGATTTAGAAAGCAATTCCAATAAAAAATATTAATTGAATTTACAATAAAATAACTAAATTTTTTAATATCAATTTTTTGTAATTGACAAATATTTTTTATTAAATAATTAGAAATAAAAATTATTGTTCTTCAAGAGAATTGCACTTTTCTTGAAATATATCTTGGATTTTTTTTTATTGCTTTTTTAACTTCTTGATGCATTTGAGCAATTCTTATAGAAAGTTCTTTTGAAATTTCTTTATTAAATTTTGCTTTTCTAAATAATCCATAAGATATTTGGGTTGAATATTCAATGGTTGAATCGTTTTCAGATAAAGTAAATATAATACAATTTGTAAATAAATCCTTATTAATTTTTGTTTCATCATTATCAGGAGAGTATGTAAAAAATAATCTAAAGTAAGGCGAGATATTTATAAAGCCTTTCTCAAGATTATCAACCTTAATTTTACTTTCATTTTTTTTTAAGTTAATTATTGAATTACTTTGATTATTTTCATATTTATATATAACTTCTTTATTTTGTTGAACAATTGTAATTTCAGGATTATCCTGTGTTAATGATATTAATTTTTGTAAAATTTCTCTAGGAACTGATTCAATTTGCTCTATTAATATCCACTCTCCTTTTTCTAAAGCTTTACTAAAAAAAATGATTGTTGATAAATAAATCTTCTTTCAAATGATATAATATCTTTAATAATTTTATTTATTTGTTTTATTTTATTAATAATATCTTTATTTTCAATACTATCATTATTTTTAATATATTGATTATTTTTTTTAATAATTTTTGAATATTTTTAATTAATTTCTTCTTCTTCTTTTAATTCATATTCTTGATTGCTTAATTCATAAAATAATTTTTTTTGATTTTTTATTTCATTAATTTCTTCATTACTTAGATATATAAAAGTAGATTGTCCATTTATAATAAATAAACCAGAATCTTTATTCATCTGAAAAACATTTAATTTCTTCCCAATTATTTTTGAAAATAAATATATTATATGAGTTTTTCCAGAGCAAGTTTTTCCTTGTATAATGCAAGGTTTATTTGCTTTATAGCATAGAGATAAAAATAATTAGCAAAGTCTTTGAGGGGAAGTTAATGATTTAATTTTTTCCTTTATACTTTTTATATATTTTTTATTTTCAAATTTTTTTCAAATCAGAATCTATAGGTACCGTATATGACTAAATAGAATGAATACTGTTCGAAGTGATTTAGTTATTTCTATATTTAAATTTTTTGAATCAAAATAAAATCTTAAATTGATTAATTTTTCATTAATTTTTAATTTTTTTTTCATTTCTATAAAATCTTCATAATTTAAATTCCTATATGCAAAAATAAATAATAGAATAACTTTTATATCTATTTCTTTATAAGTTATTTGCCTTAAAAGAATAAATTTATTGATATCATAATTTGTTATTAAATTTTCGGATTCAATATTATAAATTTCTTTAAATTTTTCATTAAATTCTTTACTTTCTTCTTTAAATTCAAAATATTTAAATTTACAATTTATAATATTTTCTATATCTTTTTTTCGCAAACTATTCATTAAAAAATATATCGAATTTTGAACTAATTGAGGATGTAAATATTCCTTTCCATTTATACTGCTTTCATCATTAAATATGGAAATAAAGAAATTATGAGCATAATTTATATCTATTTTTTTTCCATTGTTGGTGAAAATTTCTTCTGATTTATAAATATCAGTTATAAATTTAATTATAAATGAATTTGCTCTATTGATATTGTGAAATATTATTATTGAATTTTCTTTACTTTCTATAGTTTTTAAAAATTCAGTAGTTACTTCTTCCATTTTTAATCTTTCATCTTTTCCATTTCCTATTAAAAGAGTTCCTAATATTTCTTCAATTTTTGTGTTTTCATTAATATATATATTCAATATTTTATAATTTAATAAATTAGAAATAAAATTTATTGCACTCTTTTTTCCCTGTCCTTCAATTCCTTCAATAATTAAACTAACTTTATTAAATAAGGAAAAATGTATTATATCTAATAATTCATTTATTTGACTTCCCAGGTAAATAGTTTCAAATAAATTACAATCAATATTTTCTTTTGCCAATAAATGCAATTTTGTAGTTTTTGAAACAATTTTATTATTTTCATGAAAATAATAAAATTGTTTCAAAAACTACAAAATTGCATTTCTTGGCAAAAGAAAATTTTGATTGTAATTTATTTGAAACTATTTACCTGGGAAGTCAAATAAATGAATTATTAGATATAATACATTTTTCCTTATTTAATAAAGTTAGTTTAATTATTGAAGGAATTGAAGGACAGGGAAAAAAGACAGCAATAAATTTTATTTCTAATTTATTAAATTATAAAATATTGAATATATATATTAATGAAAACACAAAAATTGAAGAAATATTAGGAACTCTTGTAATAGGAAATGGAAAAGATGAAGGATTAAAAATGGAAGAAGTAACTACTGAATTTTTAAAAACTATAGAAAGTAAAGAAAATTCAATAATAATATTTCACAATATCAATAGAGCAAATTCATCTATAATTAAATTTATAACTGATATTTATAAATCAGAAGAAATTTTCACCAACAATGGAAAAAAAATAGATATAAATTATGATAACAATTTCTTTATTTCCATATTTAATGATGAAAGCAGTATAAATGGAAAGGAATATTTACCTCCTCAATTAGTTCAAAATTCGATATATTTTTTAATGAATAGTTTGCGAAAAAAAGATATAGAAAATATTATAAATTGTAAATTTAAATATTTTGAATTTAAAGAAGAAAGTAAAGAATTTAATGAAAAATTTAAAGAAATTTATAATATTGAATCCGAAAATTTAATAACAAATTATGATATCAATAAATTTATTCTTTTAAGGCAAATAACTTATAAAGAAATAGATATAAAAGTTATTCTATTATTTATTTTTGCATATAGGAATTTAAATTATGAAGATTTTATAGAAATGAAAAAAAAATTAAAAATTAATGAAAAATTAATCAATTTAAGATTTTATTTTGATTCAAAAAATTTAAATATAGAAATAACTAAATCACTTCGAACAGTATTCATTCTATTTAGTCATATACGGTACCTATAGATTCTGATTTGAAAAAAATTTGAAAATAAAAAATATATAAAAAGTATAAAGGAAAAAATTATTTCATTAACTTCCCCTCAAAGACTTTGCTTATTATTATTATCTCTATGCTATAAAGCAAATAAACCTTGCATTATACAAGGAAAAACTTGCTCTGGAAAAACTCATATAATATATTTATTTTCAAAAATAATTGGGAAGAAATTAAATGTTTTTCAGATGAATAAAGATTCTGGTTTATTTATTATAAATGGACAATCTACTTTTATATATCTAAGTAATGAAGAAATTAATGAAATAAAAAATCAAAAAAAATTATTTTATGAATTAAGCAATCAAGAATATGAATTAAAAGAAGAAGAAGAAATTAATTAAAAATATTCAAAAATTATTAAAAAAAATAATCAATATATTAAAAATAATGATAGTATTGAAAATAAAGATATTATTAATAAAATAAAACAAATAAATAAAATTATTAAAGATATTATATCATTTGAAAGAAGATTTATTTATCAACAATCATTTTTTAGTAAATCTTAGAAAAAGGAGAGTGGATATTAATAGAGCAAATTGAATCAGTTCCTAGAGAAATTTTACAAAAATTAATATCATTAACACAGGATAATCCTGAAATTACAATTGTTCAACAAAATAAAGAAGTTATATATAAATATGAAAATAATCAAAGTAATTCAATAATTAACTTAAAAAAAAATGAAAGTAAAATTAAGGTTGATAATCTTGAGAAAGGCTTTATAAATATCTCGCCTTACTTTAGATTATTTTTTACATACTCTCCTGATAATGATGAAACAAAAATTAATAAGGATTTATTTACAAATTGTATTATATTTACTTTATCTGAAAACGATTCAACCATTGAATATTCAACCCAAATATCTTATGGATTATTTAGAAAAGCAAAATTTAATAAAGAAATTTCAAAAGAACTTTCTATAAGAATTGCTCAAATGCATCAAGAAGTTAAAAAAGCAATAAAAAAAAATCCAAGATATATTTCAAGAAAAGTGCAATTCTCTTGAAGAACAATAATTTTTATTTCTAATTATTTAATAAAAAATATTTGTCAATTACAAAAAATTGATATTAAAAAATTTAGTTATTTTATTGTAAATTCAATTAATATTTTTTATTGGAATTGCTTTCTAAATCCAGTACAATTATTAAATTTTAAAAATAATATTTTAGAAAGCTTTAAGAAGGAACCCACTATTAATTTTAATTTAGAAAAAGATGAAATAGAGAGTACCTGTAAAGAAATAAAAAACCTAAAATAATCAATAATTTTTTATTTAAATTATAAAAATAGTGAATTGAATTTTTCTTTTGAAAATATTGTTAAAATATATGAAAAAATGAAAGTTAGAGACTTATGTGAAAATATTGAGATATTAAAGGAAATTATTAAATTAGTGTCAAATAAAATTCATTATTTTAATGAGGAGAAATTCTTTATATTAATGAAACTAAAAATTTTAATCAATTTATTACTTGAAATTCACCGCCAAAAATTAATAGATGACTTTTCAAATGAAAGCTTGGATAAAATAAAAAATGACAATTATTTTAATAAAATTGGCAAATTATTATTTTTATCAAAATTAACAGAGAATGATTATTTATTTGAATGTTCCTTATATTCTTTCTTTTAATGATTCAGAAAATGATTCAATTATTAATATAACTAAATTAATAGATAAGTTTATTTCTGATAATAATAATATATATAATAATTTTAAAGATATAATTATTTATTTAAATAAATTTCCAATTTTATTAAAAATATAATAGACTCCATATTTCCATTTTATTCAATTGAAAAAGAGAAAAATAAAAATTTAGTTATATTATGGATTAAATTTTTTTATTTATTATTTAGTAATAATCTTTATTTTACAATTATATTCTTACCTAATAATAATGAAATTTTGAAAAAAATAGAATTCCAAAATGAAAAAAAAAATTTTCTCCAATTTTTAAGTTTTCTGAACTATATCCTGATTTATATCTTTTGCATGGCTCTATTAGGCAATATAATGAAAATTCTAAAAAATATGGAAAAAATTTAGAATTTGATTTTAAAAATAAGAAAGAAAAAACAATTTATTTCTTTTATTATACAATTTATCAATTATTAGAACAAAATTTTGAAAAGCCCAGTGCGAGAATTCTAAAAAAAATATATGAAAAAAATAAAAGTATTAAAAATATTGAGAGACATCTTAATAATATTTTAAAAACTATATATTCAAATAATAAAATATTTGATTTTAATTCATTTTATAAATTCCTATATAAAAATGGAAATATAGAAAATAAAATTAATCTTGGAAATATTTTTGGACCTATTTATTCTTTTTCTGATTATATAAAAAATTACATAATAAATTATATTAATAATGATTTTTCTAAAACAATTTTCAATTTTTTCAATAAGAAAATCAACAATTTGACAAAAAATGATTTTAAAGAAGAATATAATTTAATAAATTCAATTCAAGAATTTAATGAAGAAATAAAAAAATTATCTATATTAAATTTATATATAAAAAACAAAATTAATTATTTAAAAAATGATGATTCATTAATTAAAATACAAAAATTAAATAATGATATTTCAATTTTAAAAAATTAAAAAAGATTTTTCTTCAATTAAATGACATTATTGATAAATATAATAATGAATTGCAAAAAGAATTAAATAATTATAGTAATAAAATGAATAATAATACAATCAAATATGAAAATAATGATATAGAAATGAAGAAAATTGAAATAGAGGAAAAAATAAAAAGTTTAAAAGATAAAAAAAAGAATTATATTAGAGATTCTTCAGAAATGTTAAATAATAAATTAATCAAAGAAAAGATGATTACCAAGGAATTTCTAGTAAAAATAGAGATAAAATTAAATAAATTTTTAGAATTTCTTAAAAAATATGATAATAAAAAACTTTAAATAATAACTTTATTAAATTTCCTATAATCAATATTAAAGAAAATAATTTTTTAAATGAAAATATAGAAGAAGAATTTATAGAAATATTAAAGGAAGGCTTCTTATTTTATTCTTATAAATTAGAATTAATAAATCAATTGGGGAATATAGATATAGAAAATTTATAA
>JAJNAB010057327.1:0-12226 GCA_023783335.1 Enoploplastron triloricatum | reverse complement strand
TAAAATCAATTTAAATATAATTCGAAGAGTTGAAGTGCATAAAGAGCCAAATAATTTAACTTCCTAAAAATTTTTTATTTAATATTTTTTTATATATCATTAATTAAATTCTTTATTTATAAAAATAAAATTAAAAAATAATAAATAAAATAAATAAATTTTTTTATCTATTATTCAATATATTTATTTTTAATTTTAAATATTTTATTAAATAGTTAATAAATATTATTATTTTGAATAACTAAACTAATATAAATATTAAAATTTGAAAGCTTTGTTTTTATTCTTTAGAAGTTTGAAACATAAGGAAAAAATCATAACAAAGTTGCATATCATTGGTTCTTATATATTTTCTTGTATTATTTTGCAAATAAAAAATTAAATCGGTATTTCTATTATTTGGCTCTTTATGCACTTCAACTCTTCGAATTATATTTAAATTGATTTTAAAAACTACTTCCTTAGCTTGATAAACAATCATAACACATTTATCAGTTAAAATTAAAGTTGATATTGAATTTTGTAAACCAGGATTTATATATTGAAATTGTTTAAAATAAATAATTTCATGATCATCATATCCTTTTAAATAATCTAAAATAGCTTTAACTAAAGCTTCATCTTCATTATATGAATTAAGTCTAATTGCTTTTTGTATAGCTCTAGGATATCTAAATCTTTCAGTTTTTAATTTCGGATTAAAAATTAGTGCAGTATTTTTTATTCCAACAAATAAATTATTAGCAATTCTTAATCCGGCAGTGACGGGGGAAATTGCAGCCCCAAGTAATCCTGCCCCAACCCCCTGGAAAAAACCCCCCACTCCGCTTTTTTTTCCTTCTTGATAAGGTTTTATAAATATTCCAGCAACCCCTTTACCAATATCAATTATTCCATTTTTAACTCCATAATATAATCCAGAAAAAATATTAGATGGCTCTCTTTCCTGTAAATAATCAGTATATTTTATTCCCTGCAATTCTTCACATGAAGCCAATAATGTTCCAGAAATTTTTCCAACAATATCTACACTACTTGAAATTACTGTTGAAATAAAGGTACCAAAACCTTTTGCTACTCCTTCCCCAAAGCCTAATGGACCATTTATTAATCCTCTTCTTGGTGCTTCAAAAATTTCTAAAAATCCTTGTCCTATTGATGAAGCATATCCGGTTGGATTTCCAATAATATCTAAACTTCCTACTATTTTAAATATTCTTCTTTTTAATTGACTTAAATATGAATTTGATAATTGATTAATTAAAGTATTCATATCTGTGAATACATCTGTATAATATAAAGATGGTAAATATAATTTATAATCTGTTATATGAGTAAAAATATTTCCAATGAAACTACTTAAGCCTGAAAATATAGTTGGAATAACCCTTATTGAATTAAGATCAATTCTTGTAGTTAATATTATAACTAAACTTCCTACAGCAATATTTTTTATGAAAAACAAATAATGTTTTTCTGAATCAAAAATAATTTCTTCTGGTAAAACTTCTAATTTACAATTAAGTAAAGGATCATAATGTTCTGGATCATATTCTACTATTTCATTATTATTTGAATATTCTGAAAGTAAAAATTTTTCTAAATCTTCAATATTTTTAAATTTCTTATTTTTTTCAGGCTCTTTTTTATAAAAATCAAATTCTGACTTTACTTTAAGTCCAAAATCTACAAGACTCATTACTTGATAATTACTAATATTAAGTTTTATTGGCTGAATTGTAAAATCTAATTGCGGAAATTCATCAGATGTAGCAGAAATTAATTGGTTTATTGTTCTATGAAAAGATATAATTCCTTGGAATAAAGGAATAAGTGTATTATTTTCAATATTTTCGTGAATCGATTCTTCTATTTGAGGAGTTATTTGAGTCCTTGGTATGACTAAACTTTTGAAAAGGTCTTTTAAGCAATAATCCATTTGGAAATTTTTAAGAGTCATTCTCACATTTGCAATAATATGAGTACTATATTCTTTATTAAAAGAAAATAATTGAGTTTCCATTAAAAATCCATAAAAAGATATATAAAATAATTCTCTAGGATCGCTGTTTATTATTGATATGCCAAAACCTTTTGTATATAATCTTAATTTAATATTAAAGGAATTCTTTTTTTCTTCTTTTATTCTATCCAAAAATGAAATTTTATTTTTTTCGGATTCATTACTACTTTTAACAATTAAAGTTCTTGTTCTATTATTTTCAATAATAGTTTGGAAGAAGAATGACAGTCTAATATTTCTTCCTCTTTGAATGTTTCCTTGATTATTTTGCAATAATAATTGTTCATTTACTTTTAATCTTTTTCTCATCAATTTAACTTCATTTAAATTTATTTCAACATCATTATTATCAATTTGGACTATTAATAATTTTTCATTTTTAAGTGAATCTCCCCATGTATAAGGTAAATCTCTCCCTTTTTCCAAAATTATATTTTCTCTGTGGAAAGAATCATTATTTTGTCTTATTGATATTGAAAAATCAGTTTGATTTTTGATTATATATTGTGGAAACTCAGGTGGGAAAATTACTACATATATTAAACCTTTATAGATTGCTTTTGTAACTCTTAATAATAAAAATGATTGATTATTTTGACTAAAAATAAAATATTTTCTAGGCTTCATTTGTACTTGTTTTAATTTTATATTTCTTTCTTGTATTTTTTTAAGCTTTTCTTGGGTTGGAGTTAATTCTTGATTACCTTTTCTTTGAAAAGATTTTTGATTCTCTTTTGTAAAGGAAAAACTATCTGTACTTATTTCATCATCATCTAACATAGATGATTCAGATCCACTTAATAAATCTATATTTTTTATATCATTTTGTTCATTTGTTTGTTTTGCATTTATATTATTTTCATTATTATTATTTAAAAGATTATTAATATTGATATTTGAATCTATAATATTATCAATATTATTATTAGAATTTGTAATTATTATATTATCATTATCATTATTATTAGTATTAATTTCATTATTATTAGAATTTGTGTTTATTATATTATTGTCTTCTTTTATAATATTAATATTATTTAACTCATTATTTTTTTCTTCTTCTTTCTTTTTTTCTTCTATTATTTGTATTTTTTTCTTTAATCTTTCTTTTTCTTTTAATTTTTCTATTTTTTTCTCAATTTCAATATTCTTTTTTAATATTTTTTGTTTTATTTCATTATTTATTGGTATTTTAATATCAACATCACCAATTTCATCTAAATCAACTGGGCATGAATAATCTATAGAATATTCTCCCATTTTAACTTGGATCATTTTTTTCATATTTTTATTTCCTTTTAATAAATTTATCTTAATTTCGTCGCCATTTTTTAATAATTTAGTTTGATAATGATTTCCATGATCATTACTTATTTTATCTTTTGTATTATTATATTGCCTATAATTCAAATCATAACCAAATTTATTAATCAATAAAAATCTAGGTTCAATTGTTATTATCAAAGAATTCGGGAAATTCCAAGAAGATGAAATTGAAATTGCAATTTGAAGTTGAGTAATATTATTTTCATTATTATTATCTTCTCCATTTATATCTAAGGAGATTACTCCTATATGCCCTATAGTATTGATATTAAACTTGTTTGACCAATCTGAATTTACAGTTTTTAGTTTAAAAGTATTTTTCACATCTTTAGTATTAAGAATATTTATACTATTTTGGAAAATTTTTCCATTATAATTTTGTTCATTAAAATCTTGCCTTCTGATATCATTTCCTTTTATATATAATAAAAAGTCTGTTTTATTAACTATTAGACATTTATTATATATAACTATTTTACTTTTCCTTGCAAAACTTTTTAAATTATGCTCAAATTCTTCTTCATATGCACCAATTAATTTTTCTGTTTCCATATTTTCTTCTATTTTTATATTGCATTCAATATATTTATCTTTATTAATTATATTATTTTCCATTTCAAATAATTTTACAATAGTTTCAATATCATCATTTTTATCTTGATCATTTCTATTATTAACATTTTGGTTTTCGATTTGTCCTATTGCTTGAATATCAATTAAATCTGAAATAAAAACTTTTTTTTGATATTTTAATTCTAATTTTAATTGTGTATTTTTGTAATTTAAATCCAAAAAGTATTTATTTTGTAAAGGCCTTAATGATACTTCTTTTTTAATATTTCCTTCAAATTCACATTTTATATTGAAAGGTAATTGATTTTCTATTATTAAAGATTCATTTAAAACAAATAAATAACTAAATGCTTTTGGATGATAAATATCTGATAATAAACCATCATTATTAATATCTTCTATTATATTATCATGATTTATTTCAGGATTTAAATTATTATTTTCATTAGGAGGGTTATTTGGTTGATTTTCTAAATCTTTAATAATATCATTAGCTCCATGTTGAAGTAAAAGATTTGAACATATAAAAAACTTTCTATCTTTATGCTTAATAAAAATCATTATGGAATAAAAATCTTCTAATATAGTTTCTTTTCTACCAATGTAAGTGGGTAAATTTTCTTGTTGATATTTTATAAAATTTTGGTAATTGTTTTTTAAAATATTGAAATTTTCATATAACAATGAATAATTATATTTTTCTTTTTTATTATTATCATAAAAAGAAATATATATTCTGTATTTTTTAATTAAATAATTTAGAGAAATAGATTTTCTTGTTCCAGATTCAATAATTAATTTATTATTATTATTCTCATGATCAATAAGTTTATTATTTGAATTATATTTATTAATAAAATCTCTTTGAGATATTAAAGATAATGATATTGGAATTTGTAAATGATTATAAAAAAAAAAATTACTTTCAAATACTATTGATTTCAAAGAGCCATTCTTTCTGATTTTAATAAATATTTCAATATCTTGTTCTTCTTCTTTATCTTCATTTATTGAAATAAGATTATTTTTTTTATTACTTGATGTATCAATAATATTAGCATCTTCATTTTGTAGAGGTAATAATTTTTCTTCTAATAATAGTAAATTATTCTCTTCACCGTTGTTATCTATATTATCTATATTATTCTCTTTCATTCCATTATTTTCTTTCATACCATTATTCTCTTTCATTTCATTATTTTCCTTTTCGATTTCCAAATTTTTATCGATATATCTATCTTTAAAATCTTTTTTTAATTTGATACAAGTAGTATAATTTGAAGAAAAATCATTGCCTATTATTGGAAGAAATCCTTGGACTTTAAAACTAAATTTATCTTTTGTTATTTTTAATTGAGCATCAGTTAATTTTTTATAAAGTTTATTTAGCTTATTTCTTTTTATCTTTTTTTTATGATTTCTAGAATTTATGTCGCTATCTAAATAAAATTTGGGAACTGAAAAAAAATCATTGATATTATTAATTTTATCAACTGCATCTAACCAACAGGTTATATCAATTCCAGTTAAATTAATAAATTCAATAGCTATTCTATCATCTGAATTAGAAGCAATATCATTTAATTTTTTTTCTTTTTCCCCACTTGTTAATATTTTTTTTAAGACTTCATTAATAAAACATAATATTGAATATGATATATTTATATTGAACATATCATTGCTAAAATATAAAATTCTGAGTCTAGAGAACCAAGCTATTTGATCTAAAGTTATTGATGCTCCATATTTTTCAATTATTGGTTCCCAGTCCTCAATTCTATTATTAAAATATGTTATAGAAAAAGAAAAATTTATTTCTCCATATAAAGCTAAGTTTTTTATGTCATATTTATTTATAGGAATTTCTTTACGAGAAATACTTTCTACTAGTAAATTGCTAATATTTTTTACAGAATCAGTATTTGTGTTAATAATAAATTTAAGTGGAGTTTCACTAAATTCTATATTTACTAATGGCTTTAAATAATAGCCTGAATCATCTATTATTTTTATAAAAGTTTTGCCCATGTTAATTTTTACATCTATAGTATTATTCATTTCTGATATATTTATTTCAGGCTGCCCGTCATTTGTGGATTTTTTATTTTTTTTATCCTTTTTTTTCTTTTTATTTCTCCTTCTCTTTTTATATTTTCCAATTAATGGAATATTTTTATTCTTTTTTTCTTCATTTTCAGTATTAATAATATTATCATTTTTAGAAGAAGTTGATATTATATTCAAATCTTTTTCTTCCATACCATTAATTTTATCTTTTTCATTAATAATATTATTACTATTATCATTTAAATCTTCCTCAATATCTCCAAGTGCCCCCAATTCCATTTCTTTTATAGGATCATCATATTCCTTTTTGCTTTCTAATATAAAATCATTTAAAATCGGCATAAAGTTTATAAATGCTTTAATTTGTCTAAATCCAATATTAAAAATCAAAGGTTCAAGGTCTATATTTACTGAAGTTACTGTTTGTTCTCTTTCAGGTAATAATAAAATAGAATTAATATTTAGACATAAACGGAAACCACTTAATACTCTATCACAAGTATTTTCAATGCTATATATTCCATTTTGAAAATTTAATATCCCGAATTCAATATTAAATACCTTTACTCCAGTTTTGAAAATATTTTCATTGAAATCTACTTTTACTAATTTTTCATTTCCATTCCTTATTAAATCAATATTTGTTTTAAGATGTAAATTTCCATTAACATTAGATTTAATTCTTAAAACTTTTGTGACTGATTTAGTATCATCTAAAGGAAAATGCACTGACATTTCTTTCATTTCAAATTTTACTTTTATATTAAATTTTAAATTTTTTTTCCTAAAAATTTTGCTTAATTTAATTTCTTTATTTTTTAGAGTTTTTTCAGCTTCTTTATCCATATCACCTATACTATTTGAAGAATTAGTTTTAATAATATTTATACCATTTTCTTTAATATCATTATTTTTCTTTGAACTAGTGTCTATTATTAAAATATCATGTTCATTTTCTTTTTCTTTATTTTTAATATCCTCTCCTAATTGTGAAGCAAATTGAGAATCAAATAATTTATTTGAATCATCTAATTCTATTTCATCATCCAAATCTGAATCTTCATCATCAGTAAAACTTAAATTTAAGTTTTCATCGCTATTAGTATGAGATAAAATATTATTTTTTGAAAATTTTTTAAGCATTCTATTTTTCAACTTTTCTTTTTTGTGTTCCATTTCCATATTATTCCATAAAATTAAATTTTTTTCAATTATTTTATTGAACATTTCCGCATAATATAATCCAAATTTCATAATTCTTCCAATTATATTCATTGATATACATACATTTATTTTTTTTAATGCAATATCAGCATATTCTATTTGTGCTTCATTGTCATGCTTGAAATTTAATACCATAAAATAATCATCATATTTGTCTTTTTTAATATTATAATTATTAATATTATTATTATTTTCATTATTTTCTAAATCATTATATGCAATAGAATCATCAACACTATAATCAGAACTTAATCTATAAGATGATCTACTCATAGTTCTATCAACTTCATTGTTATTGTTTCCTGAATCCATTTTAATTAAATGTTGAAATTCTTTATCTACATATAAATCTCCTTTTGGATTATTTTCGCTTGTTATTAAAGTTTCTTTATCTATTAATCCTATTGATTTGATTAACAAAGTTGCATTAACATTAAATTTTGTTGTTAATAATGCTTCTATTTTAAAGGTATTCATATCAAAAACTATAAAATCTCTATAAATTAAATTTTTTAAATTTTCATCATTAGTTTTTGATAATACCTGCTTTTCACTTAATGATATGGTTTTTTGAATACAAAATTGAAATCCTTCAAAATGAAAATTGAATATTAATAATTTTAGATTTTTAGATTTATTATTATCTATATTAATTAATTCATTTTTGTTATTCTCATTATTATTATCTCTTTTAATTTCATTTATTTTTATTTCATCTGCTTCTTTATTGTCTTTTTGTTTTTGTTCATCATTTTGTTCTTCTATTTTTTTTTCTTCTTCTTTTTTATCTTCTTCTTTTTTTTCTGCTTCTTTTTTTTCTTCTTCTTTTTTCTCTTCTTCTTTTTTCTCTCCATCTATTTTTTCTTCTTCTTTTTTTTCTTCTTCTTTTTTCTCTTCTTCTTTTTTTTCTTCTTCTTTTTTTTCTCCATTTATTTTTTCTTCATCTTTTTTCCCTTCATATTTTTTCTCTTCTTCTTTTTTTTCTTCATCTTTTTTTTCTTCTTCTTTTTTTTCTTCTTCTTTTTTCTCTACATCTTTTTTTTCTTCTTCTTTTTTTTCTTTTGTTTTAGTATTATTTAAATTTCCATTTTTTATATCAACTTCTTTATTTTCATTTTCTTTTTTATCATCTTGTTTTTCTTCTTTATTTTCTTTTTTTTCATTATCATTTTTATTTTTTTCATCATTTTTTTCTTCTTCAATATTTTCATTTTTATTTTGATTATCTTTCTTTTCTTCTTCTTTTTTAGTTGTTTCTTCATTATTTACATCTTTTATATCTTTTTTATTCAACAAAATATCTCTCAGCTCTTCTGTCTTAAAATATTTTGTAAAATATTGAATTCTATATAAAGCCAATGTTTTTGTTTTAGCAACTTGGCAAATTTCTTCTCTGACAATTTGGCCTGGAATAATATCTGAATTAAATCCGATAAAGCTTTTTAAAGTTGTATCAAAAATTTGAAATTCTTCTGGTTTTGGAGTTTCATCATTTGAATCATTTATATTATCATCTTCTTGGTTTTCTTTATTTCTAGTTTTTTGAATTATATCATTTATTTGATTTTCAATATATTCAATGAATTTCTCAGCTTTTTTTTCTATATTTTCAAAATTAATAGCTTGATCTTCTTCTTTTACAAAGTGTTTCATTTCCTCATATAAATTTTTATATAATAAGCTTCTGGCAGGAGTTAAATATATATATTTAAAAAGAGCAATATTATTTCTTTCTCCAAAACAATTATATAATAACTTTAAAATTATATCTTTTTTTATTTCATTAGAAATATCTATAATAATTGAATCATCATTATTATTTTCATTATCACTATTAACATCTTTTTCTTTTTTTTCTTCATTTTGCAAAAATTTACTTTCATTAGGAAGAAGTAATCCTAATAAACTAAAACCATTATTTCTATGATTTAATCCTAGATATTCATATATATGCCTATTTATATCTCCATCAATTAATCTTTCCCCGAATATAGGCCAGTTTTGCTTTTGGGTTATTAACTTTTCTTCTTCTTCCTCTTTGACTGGATTATCGTTATGTGAATCATTATTATCGCTACTATTATCATTATTAATATTATTTTTAATTCTTGGAATTGGTTTGACGATCAAATTTGGGTATCCCATTATATGATATAATCTTTTCAAAGTATATTTATCATTTATTGTCACTAAAGAGCAAATAATTTCGAGTAAATCTTTTATTTTATTTTTTAATTTTTTTTTGCATTTTTCATATAAATAATATATTATTTTATAAAAGAAATCTAAAGAAAAAGTAATATTATTGTTTGCTAATATTACTGTAAGCATAATCAATAATTCACTTTTTTCTTTAAATAATATTTTTATAATATCTTCATTATCGTTAAATTTTCTTTCTATTTCCTCTTTTTCTTTAAATTTAAATTTTCCTTCTTTTTCATTTTCTTTCAAATCAAATAAATTTTTATTATATTCTTTCGTTTGTTTTAATATATATATGACAGTTTCATATATTTTTTCTCTTACCTTTTTATTTTCCGACTCCAAACTTCCTAATAAAGTTATTATTATTTCTTCATCATCTAATAAATATTCCACAAGTTTTTCATTTGTTGTAATTAATTTATAAAATAATTCATATATATAAAAAAATGAATAAATATCATCATTATTTTCATTATTTTGTGAATTATTTTTTACTAATCTTAATAAAGAAGAAATTGAAAATCTGAATTCATGATAATAATCATTATCATTGTCTTTTTTTTTAAGGAATATATTTAATAAATCATATAAAACTTCGCTTATACTTTTTGCATTTTCAATACTTATAATATCAAAATTCATTCTTTGATTACCAAAAATAATATTTATATTTTCATTTTTATTTAATATTCTATTAATTACTTTTAAAATATTAATATTTGTATCTTCATTTATTACTGGCTTTAATAATTTATCAATTATATAACTCAAAAGAGAATTTACTTCTTCTTTAAATTCTTCAGAATGAGACTGATTTGAATTAATTCCTTTCATAAATTCTTTAAAGGCAATTGAAATTATTAATTCTTTTGAATTATCATCATAATTATCTTTAGTAATTTCTATTTGTTTTTTATTTAATAACGATAATAATATACTTTTATATTTTTTATAATTAGATAAAATTTTATTTCCATCTGTATTAGAAGAAGGAGTTGTATTATTTTCTTTCATAATTTCTGTATATACTTTTCTTGGGGCGTATTTTGGAATATTATAGAAAGGAATGTATTTATAATATTCATTTTTTTCTTCATTAAAAAATATTTTATTATATAAATCTTCTTCTTTTTTATCAGTATTTATTCTAAATAAATCATATTCTTTATTGATTTGGCTTTGGTTATCTTTTGTAATTTTTATAATATTATCTTTTTCTTTTTCTTTATCTATATTATTTTCTTCTAACAAAATTTTAATTGGATTCTTTTTTTTTCTTTCGTATATTAATAAATAACCATTTTGGCAATTGTCAAAAGAAAATCCTTCTCTAGGGCCTCCATAACATTCTTTTGGTATTGTTTCAGTATCAAATTCAGAAACTTTTGAATCGTTAAATGTTAACCAATGTTCTTTTGGATAATCATTTAATATATTTTGTTTCCCATCTCTATTAACATCAATAAAACTGAAATAATGCCCACCATCAGCACTTCCGGTATGAACATTTATTCCTTTGAGTTCATATTCATAATAGCTATCTTCTCTTTTATATATTTCTAATGTTTCATTTTTTGTAATATCTTCTACACAAAATTTCTTTAAATTTAATTTTCTTGGAAATTCAAATTTAGAATTTATTTTTCTAGTATTGCAAGTTTCATAGTCTAAATAAAATCTTTTTAAATGAACAACTAAAACATTAGGCAATTTATTTAATGAAGTAACCTTATTAATAGTTACTTTTTGGTTACAATTAGAGCATTTAAAATCATCAATTATTTCCGGCACATTTAATTTTTGTAAAGAATCTTTTAAATTATCAATATTTTTTACTTCCAAAGTCAAATTATAATAATCTTCGAATCTATTCGACATATGTTTGCAATTTTCGCATCTTACAGAACTGCAAGTTTTTCCAGAAAAAACATCGGCAACTATATACTTAAATTTAGTTTTTTTTAAACTATTTTCAATTTTATCACAAAAATTATTATAAAATTCTTGGCTATCTTGTTGAGCCCTAACATTTGTTGGATTTCCCTCTAAATCTTTATAAGAAAAACAAAATTCTCTAGGATTATAATCCATTTTTTCACTAAAAGTTAAATATGTATACATATTTTGCAATTGATGCAATAAATTATCATCATCTACAGAAAAATGATAATTTGAGGATGGGTTTTCTGGCTCCCCATCATCAGCAGACATTATTGCATAACGGAATGTAGGTACCATATACATTTGTTGCATAATTGAATTCATATAACAAATACATCCTAAATTTTTTAAGCCTACATGTCCACAAGATCTAGAAGTATAATTATTTGAAACTGTGGGGCCGGCATTATTATTATCTTCTTCGTCACTTTCGCCATCTTTTCCATTTTTTATTCTTAAATTGTTAAATAAAGTTAAAATTTTTAATAATTCTGTAATTAATTTATTATCTTTTGCTCCATCTAAACAGTCAAATATAAATTCATTACTTATTTTTATTAATTCTTCGTTTGATGTATTATCGGTTTTTTCTTTTTTTATGCCTTCTAAAAAAATAAATTTAGTATTACTTTTTTCTTCATTTTCATTTGATTCATTATTATCACTATCTATAAGAGATTCTTCTTTTTTAGTACTTATTTGAGATGAAAATTTTTTTAATAAAAAGTGGAATAAAGAAATGCCATCTACTTCTTTGAAAAGAATTTCTTTTTTTAATTTATCGCTGTCTTTAATTTGAGTTTTTAATATTTGTAATAAACTTATAAATATTTTAATATCAACTTTTTTCTTTTGTTCAATATT